>SNQJ01S0165550.1:0-15014 GCA_010110895.2 Picea sitchensis | reverse complement strand
CTACAAATATATCAAAACTCATACCATTATCCATCAAACAAACTTGGGTCCATTACCCAAACCTGGGTTCTCCAACTTCACATGGCCATAACTCTCTCACCGTGAGGAGTTATGTGAACTTCCACATACCACTAGAAATGGAATGAAAAGTACTACCCATATAGAATAGTATTACCTTTAAATATATTAAAACTTATACCATTATACATAAAACAAACTTGGGTCCATTACCCAAACCTTTGTGCTACCGTAATTCGCTACCATACTTTCTCCAAGGGTTGACATCAATCACTAAGGGTTGAAATCAATCTACAATATCACTCTCCAATGGTTGACATCAATGAAAACCAACAATCCATACCAATTTTCCATCAACCTAAGCCAACTGTCTGACAATCTCCCCTGTTGGCATTGATGGCAACACCAACATTGATGGTAACACTTAGTCATGATAAAATTCATGCTTATACTCCTCATCAATGTTTCTATCTCTCCCCCTTTGACATCAATGACAAAGGGTATCTCCCTTTGGGGCTGCTCCCCTTGACTGAACTCTCCTTGGGTTGCTCCCCATGTCTACATGACTCTGTGCTTTCTTTCCACACATTTCTATCATGCATCTGATAAATCTCTCCCCCTTTGTCATCAATGGAAAATGTATCTTTCTATCTAGGGTTTCTCCCCCTAACTGAACTGTCCTTGGGGATACTCCCCCTGACTGAACTCTTCCCGAAACTGATCCCTCAACCTGAACTGTCATCTTTATGGTGTTTCCTCGAGTAAATCTAAGACATATAATATAAGCATTAAAAAGCATTCATTTTGAAGTAGAAATTACTCTGAGTCTTTGGTGAAAATACTCGAAGGATTCCTTTGGAATAATTTTTGTAAAGATGCCTGCTACTTGTTCTTTTGTTCCCACATATTCAACTCTGGTATTCTTCTCTGCAACCTGTTCCCGTAGAAAGTGATACTTTATTGGAATGTGCTTCTTCTTGGAGTGCATCACCGAGTTCTTTGAGATAATGATGGCCCTTGTATTATCACAATAGATTGGAATGGGCTCATCATACTCAACATGTATATCTAAGTAGAACACTGCTCCACTAGTGATTCGTCAGTCATCAATGCAACATGCCCAATCCGCATCTGTGTAGGAAATAAGTGATATATCCTTTACTTTTGGATACCATAATCCAAACTCTTATGTTCCTTTGAGATATCTGAAAATCCTCTTTACTGCTAAGACATGTGATTCCTTTGGTGCTGCTTGAAATTGCACCACATGTCCAACTACCTGCATTACATCTGGTCTAGATGTTGTCACATATAGTAAGCTACCAATCATTGACATGTATTGCTTCTAGTCTGTAAACTTTGAATCATCATCTTTTATCAACTTGCAACTAGTTTGCATAGGAGTGGTAACTGGTTTGCAATATTCCATTCCGAACCTCTTTAGCATTTCTCCGATCAACTTAGTTTCAGAAATAAAAATTCATTGATTTCTTTGACATATTTGAAGAACCAGAAAGAAGGATAGTTCTCCAAGTAATGACATTTCAAATTCATTCAGCATATCCTTTGCAAATTCTTGGCTTAACCTGTCATTAGTACTTCCAAAAACAATATCATCAACATAAATTTCAATTAATAAAATACTACCTTGAGTTACCTTGATGTAGAGGTTGTTGTTTATGCTTCCTTTCCATAGTTCATAGGGATTTTTTTCATTGTTGTTTCTGAGCATTACTCTTTTTTGAATGTGAACTGTTGTATGCACTACATGTGTCCAAAAAATATCTTTCAATTTGGAATCCATTAGCATTGTTCAAGCCATTTTCTGTGTAATTATCATCCATTATGATAATGGTCCTTTGTCTCTGAACCACTCTTTGAACCAATCTATGAATCCATGATCTCGTCCACGCTGTCTAAGACTCTACTTGCACAACTATCCATAATGTTGACCCATTTATCACTATACTATGATGAAGTCTTGATTAATCCATCAAATTGTACTTCTGCTAACTGAATGTTCTAGATCTATCTTCTCAAACTCTGCAAGCTGCTCAAAGGATAGTTATTTGGTCTGTCACAACTATCACAGAAAATACCCCTATCTAATATTCATATTACATGGGAGTCTCTAAGCCGAATGGCTCAAAACAATTCCTGATCTGATGTGTATTTATCATCATCTTCATTGGTAGATTCATTATCTATCTGAGCTCTGACTTGTTTCTTTCTATCTGTGGATTCATCTTTCACTACAATGCCTGAAAATACAATCTCTTGAACCTGTTCCTTATTTACATGTCCTTTTCTTTTAGTTGTTTTCCAAACCTTTATGTATCTAACATCTTTCTTTTTCTCTATAGAATTTTCTTCATCTTGTTTTATTGCAAATCTTGTAATCTCTGGGACCTAGTCTTTGCTCACATGTTCTTCGTGTTTTCTTATCCATACTTTCGTATATCTGATATCATTGTTCTCTTTCATGGAAGTATCGATCATGCTTCTACAATCACTAGCTATGTGTCCATAGTTATGACATTTTTAACATTCAATGTTACGTGGGGTCACATATGCACTTATTGCTTGAACAGTTCTTTTATAATCCCTACAATCTGCAGCCTTATGTCCAAAATTAGTACAATAAAAACAATGACCATGAAAGAAATTTGCATACCTGGGAGTGAATGATCTTCTTTGTGGTTTAGTCCTTCTGAATTTTTTCCTTGACATATCACGATCATGATTAAATATTCTTTGTGGCTTGAACATGAATAGTCTTCTTGAAGATGTATCTTCAAGAGTTTTCTTAGATTCTGGTTGAGCATGATTCCTTCCTTTGAGTACTTCTGCATAAATCTTTCTATTTTCTTCATTCTTCTTTGAGTGCTTCTCTTCATTCTCTATAACTAATGTGGATGTTTATGTCTCTTCAATGTTCTTGTTGAGCTTGGCATTTTTACTTCTCAACGTGACAACTTCTTCTTCAAGTTTCTCAACCTCTTCTTCTTTCTTCATTATCTGAGACTTCATGACTTCTTCTGTTCTTTTGCTTCTTCAAGCTAAATTTTTAATGTGATTATTTATTCTTCAATTCCTTTCTCTTCTTGACCAAACTCCACCTCAAGCTGGTTTAGATCATTAATTCTTTCCTTAATATGATCTGTCAATATATTCTCTTTCATTTATGCTTCTTCCATATGTGTTTCTATGTTGGCTTCCAAACACTGCTTTTGATATTAAAGATTTTCTTTGATCTTTCTAGGTTCTTCTAGATGAGCTCTTAAGTTCTCGATGACCCGTTGGGCTTCTTAAAAAATGTGAACACTTTCCTTTTGTTTCATCGATTCTTTCTCGAGTGACTTGTTTTCTTCTCTTATTTAATCTAAAGCACTAATCAATTATGCTTCATAATTGTCTTCCTTTTCAATTAGTTTTAATGTCTCATTTCCTTCATGGCATTCTATTTCAAGATGTCCATGTTTTTCACAATTAAAGCAAAAAAACATACCTCTGGTGATTATGTACTCTTCATCTTCTGAATGTGTTTGACATGGTGAACATAATTCTTCTTGATCTGTATCTACATCTTCTTTGGCATTTTCGGAATCTACGATAGGTGAAGAATATATGTCATGTAACTTATCCCAAAGTTCTTTGGCTGATGCACATTTACCAACCTTTTCTCTTAGTAGATTAGGTAATCCTTCCCAGATGAAATCCATTGTTGTTTTGTTAATCTTCTTCAATTCCTTCTTGGTTGCAGTCTTTTCCCCTTTTAAACTATCATGTCTTGTAACAACTAATAGCCAAATATAATGTCCTTGTGCCTGTAAAAATACTTTCGTCCTTCTGCTCCACATCTCATACTTAAAACCAATCTGACCATTAAACATTGGTACTCCATTCTCAGAATAATCCACGATCTCCTTGCAATGGTTAAAATGTTCCCTAAAGGACCTGGCTCTGATACCAATTGTTGGATTACTGAGAGGGGGGTGAATCAATAATAGAGCAATTTAATCATTTTTCACCATAAAATGCAAGTGTTATATCAATGTAGCATTATCATCCAATAGTTGCAGAGTAAATAAGCAATGAACAAATGAGAAATCACATACATACACAGTACACCGGTGTTTTACATGGAAACCCAAAGCGAGAGAAAACCACATAATGTTTTTTCTTATGTGTCTTTAAGAATTACATTCATTGGAAGCACCAACTTCCTTTGTTTTCCAGCTACAACTGAAAGGAAGCTCCAACCCCCTAGTTTCTCAGGCTACAACCCGAGGGAAGCTCCAATTCTCCAATTCTTCAATTCTCTAGATACAACCAGAAGGAGGCCACAATCCCCTATGTTCTCCAGCTACAACCGGAAGGTGGCTACAACCACCTGTCCTTGCCCCGTCCAACTACTATGACGTATAAGTATAATGATGGAACCACTGTCATACTATCATTGTGAGATATAATGTTGTAAACATGTACCAATCAACCTACACCAAACAACCTGTACCAATAACCTGAACCATGCATCGACCATGAACCAACATGTGCCAAACAACATGTAATCAACCTGTAACAACCTGTACCAATCAACCTGTACCATAAACAAGTGCATCAACCATGCACCAACCTGTACCTCAACCTGTAATCAACCTGTACCATAAAAAAGTGCATCAACCATGCACCAACCTGTACCATCAATGACTATATCAACCATGCACCAACCTGTACCATCAACGACTATATCAACCATGCACCAAATCTGTACAAATAACATGTCACAACAACCTGTCCAAACAACTTGTCTCATCAATCTTATCAACCAAATCAGATCTACTAACCAAGATCAATCACCAAGACAACTCTCAAAGATGTGCATCAACCAAGGATAACACAACTCATAATCATCACCAAGATCAATATGTGTTTGTAATAATATACCAATACAAGTGTGCTACATCATCCATAAACCATGTGTCAACAATACTACTAAAAAGTGCCTCCAACCATGTACCAAGTATGTATCAATCATGTATCAACTACTCATCAACTATGACTCATCAAGATGTACCAAAATCATCAACTATACACCTCATGTATGTGTCAACTCATCAACTACTTGTCTCAACCATGTACCCAACATGTACCTCACCCAAAAATCCTCATCAATTTCATCATCCAAATATGATTTGTAACTTTGTAATAGACTTGGTGTATAGGATCACATACTTGCAAACCTTCCTTAAATTTAACAAGAGACTAGCATTTTCATCAAATTTTACTTTAGTCTCACATGACTAGTTTTGGATTAGTCAACAACCCTAACTTGAAATAATCATAACTATGTACCTATAATAAATAAAGATCTGGAAATAGTACACAATTTTCTTCAATGTGTTTTATGCAATTCCTCCATGTTTCATTACTTGGAACCTTTCAGAAAAGGAGTTATAGCAAAAATGGCATACCTTGTTGAATTCTAGCTTATTCTAGAAAGAAAACTTGTAGAGTGTGCCCCACACGGAATATTTGTTTTATGGATTTGAAAATTGTACACAGAATACTACAAAATGTACTATAACCAACACATTTTTTCTTACTGAATTTGGATCTATTATGAAGAAGTTATGACATTTTTACCTGAAACACTTGTTTTAGACTAGTTTCGGGACTAGCCACAAACCTTATTTTCCACAGAGTGTAACTCCAAAAATACAACAACCCACGAGATGAAATGTGTACCATAGCTACTTGGATATGTTTCCTCAATGGGCTCCCAATTTCACGGTCTGAGTCATTCTAGAAAAAAAGTTATTGCGAAAATGGTGAGATGACCTGTAAATAACATACCTTAGAAAGCATCATCAAAGAATTTATCCTCCCGAGACGAAAAAAGTTCGCTCACACAAGAATTATCCAAAATACTTGGAAAATAACATAATTTGATTATTTCTTCTTCAATTCTTTAATGTATCACCTTAGGAACACCGACGCATGGAGCTGGCCGAAAAATGGGAAAAACTCGGGACCAATTTTCAGCTGTCTTCCCAACTATTTACAAGAATTTCCATGGTAATAATATTCACACCCAACCTCCATTTATCCACAAATAGAGCTCCCATCAGCTGTCATTTAAGCAGTACCAAAAATCGTTCAACCATCAGGTCCATTTATCCCATGAATTTTGGTTCCATCACAAAGTCACTGCATCCATGTATTTTCCTAGTAGGCATGTGATTTTGTACAGTCCACGGTCCATGTAGATAGCTTGCACTCCCAACATTTCATTACCACGTCAGTTGATGTTGATAATGCAACTGTTGGGAAGGGGACCCAATCTATAGTTCAAGAGAAATATGCTTAGCCTAGCTAAACAGTTTCTTGAACTGTGCTTTGAAGCTCATGCGATACGCCGACTCTCTAAGATAATATCTGTTGTTTGTGTTGCCATGGATAAACACCTTTGTTAGACATGAACACCCCATTCTTTGGACTGTCCCCTATGTCAGTTCTATTGGTCCATGTCTTACTCATTATCAAGCACGTTGAACAAGACATGAGGATGAATGTGGTCCTAGTCGTTGGAGAAATTGCTCGATGCTAATTGTTTGTAGTTTCCTGAGTAGCTGGGCCAATTTCTAGCTATAAGACTTGGTCTAGTCACTGCTTGGATTTCTAGGCTACAGGATGAAGTACGCCTATCCTTCGTTGGTCCAAAGAAAACCCAAGTGGAGAGAGTTCGGGACCCGAGACAACTATGGACCAAATCTAGCTAGCACCTGTGGAACTACTCCACTCATTAAAAAAATTGTGTCAGGTTGCAACCACATCCCAGACATATGATTTTCACTTACTCAAGAAATGTGTGGGTATCCAACCTAGTCACATTCAAAACTGTCATAATTCAATATAGCATATGTCTAATGTGATAGTATATGTTCACTCGAGGATGACCAAGATAATAGTGTTGGAGGCGTGTTAAGCAACGAATGTTAGTCTTAGAAGTATGTAACAAGGTGCAATATGTGTGCAGACATAAACCATCATCGATCAAATGTGAACACTATCCTCTATTTCTCTTCTTGCTTATGTGTACTACTCCTTGCGCCAAGTGATAGGATGACCAAATATAAATAAATAAGATCACCTTGTATGCAAATCCTATCACGGTTTTCCAGATAACTATCAAACGATAGGATGACCACATATTAACTAGAAAGAGCACATAACGCAGAGCAAGGAAACCATTATTGAAAGAAGAAGAATACATAGCACAGTTCTATGAAATGTACTAGTCCAATTTTGTATGTATTCTTAGTATCAAATGAAAATAATACAATGTGTTATTTCTTTTTTTCAAGTCAATATGTCTTTTTTTTCAATTCAATGGATACCTATTTTAATGCCTTATGTTAATTGTTGTGTTGTTGGACTACCAGTCAATCAATACAAGTCTAAGAATTTTTCTTGAATGTACTATTCATTCACATCTGAGAGAAGGCTAAGTGGTCCCTTTGGTTCTCAGGTCCTCTTGGCTCACAAATTGTTCAATGCGGTACTACACATTTAATATGCATACACCTTGGAGTTTTGTTCATGAAATCTTGACAAACACTAGATTTTCAACCCACCAGGGGTAGGATAGCCGCATATGCAATATGCAATTTGGATTATACATAATACCATGCACCATGAATATATATTACTACATGTATATAATTTACGTAAAAAAATTTGTTTGTTGCGTTATTGTTATCGACATACCTCTTGTTCGAACATTTCCCATGAATTTCTTATCTTTCACTTCTTGCAACTTCTTTCTCTCCTGCATTTCTTCTATTTCATTTTGATGTCAAAGAAGTGTACAAGATGAAATGAACAGACAGTAAACCCCTATGTCAAAATGGCATGAAATATACAATACTGACAAATAACAAATGAAAAGAAAATCAGTACTATACATATAAAATTAGAAATATGCACCTTCTCAATTCTTGTTCCATGTCTCTTATTTGCCCTATTTTCTTTTTATTAATTACCGGTGATAGTTTCGATGTATTGCACATCGAACAACACAAATAGAGATGCAAGCGTTCATTACCGAAATGAAAACACAATGTGAATTGTTCATGTTTTATTCTCTCTCCAACCAGAATATGTTATATGGCAGTTGTTTGTAAAGTTCAACACAATTTCTTGATCCAACACATAAATAAGAAGTTTCTAAATATGTAACAAGAATATGAAAACATGTTTTGGTTGAGCAGGAAAAAAATAAATTTTGTGAATACAAAAATATGCCAATATGTATTTCGATGTCCATGTAGTCCAATCGACCAATGTTTATTATGATTTACATGCATTTCATATTGAAAGTAGAAAACAAATTGTATCAAGATCACTTCAATATGTATTTAACAAAAAAAAATTGAATTGTTCATTGTTCATATTTGACCAAACATGATCTTTTAATGTTCTTTATACTCTTTTTTTTGTCCAAGAAGAAATGAAGATTCTGACCGTGGATGTTTGTTTTCTCATTGCACCAACACATGTCAATATTGAAGTCTCCTATAATGACTATGATTTCATTCGAATGAAAGTTGCACAATTCTTTTGCAATCACATTCACTATGCTGGCCAGAATTGCAGATGGCGCTACATAGATATTCATTATTGCAATATGAAATCCTTTGACTGTTACTCTTGCTACAAACACCTCTACATTTTACTCTTCAAAATGCATATGTTCTGATATTGGTATATGTTTTTTGACTAGTATCATCATGCCATGTTTATTGCAATTTGACATGTAATTGAAACTTGGAAACTGTTCATTTTGCATTGGTAGTGTCATATATGTTTCTTGAATGTACATAATATTAGATTGCATTGTATCATAGTCACTACCTGTCATTGATATGTGCATGCAAACTACGCGTGTTTATTGAAAAAATTGAGATGCACAACTCCAATTGCACAGATTGTCAATCATATTCTAGATTATTGTTTGCATCGTTGTGTAGACATTGCATCTCAACGACGATTATTTGTTTAATGTTGAAGTTATGCATTGTCAAAATTCTTAGAAGATACAAAGACTTTGTGCTCCTTACACACGACAACGTTGTATAAACTAACCCATGTCTTCGCACCCCAACAAGATCAAGTGCAACATTGTCTAGCGTTATCCCCTATGATCTGTGTATTTATGTGCACATGTAAGTTGAACTGAGATTTTTTTATGAGTTTTCAAATGACCTATTGTTTATTTTGTCGATATTTATTTAACTATCCACAATATTGGTATCCAGTCAAAAGCAATGTCTATGCTATATAAAGAAGCTAACCTCATAGCCTGGTGATGTCCAATATGGGGATCATAGAAGTTTATCCATAAAACATCAACCTTATATGTTTTGGTGTATGCTTTGACTATTCCATATGCACCATTCACTAAACCATCTTGTGAATTGCAGTTACATGCATATATTTCAACAAGCATATCTAATTTCAAAACAAGTTGCAAAGGAAAAATTTGTTGATGTTTTGGTAGCTACGGGAGGTATCAACCTCCACTATAACATTTGTACTTACTAAAATATTCTGGAAGCAAGAGAACCATTAAACAGATGTGGAAATACCCTAGAAGAGAAGTTGGCCCAAGAAGATTAATAGTAAAGTAATAGAAGGCCCCAGAAAGTGAGGTCGGCCCCACATGAAAATACACCTTGGCAGACTAGTATAAATAGAGGCTAAGCACTCCTCATTTGGAAACACACTCACTCACTCATCTAGGGTGAAAGTTTACTGAGAAACAATTGCAACAGGAAGCACAAGTCTGGAGAGGGTGGTGCATCAGTTGTCGTGGTGTAATCTCAGTCTTTCTGGTAGCTCTCTTGTGCGCTTCTATTGGTAAAGGTACACTTCTATTGGTAGAGGTGCGCTCTCTTTATATTGTTATATTGTCACAACAATATAAGTATTTATGGTTAGGGTTTATCTATTGGTTCTAGTGGACTTTCCAGAATCTATCTAAGAAAAGGTTATTGTGCTCGGGGGTGGCATGTGTAAGTGCCTATGGTTGGGTGACAATGATGTGACATTGTCTATGCTTAAACGAGCATACCAAAATTTTAACATGGTACCAGAGATGGTTTCCTTAAGAACAATCTAACCATTGGAAGGAAGATCATCAGATTCCCCTATTGTCAAGCTCGTTGAGCACTTACAAAAGACACCAAGAATCTCATCTAAGTGCATCTTTCCCTCAGATCAGATCTCCAAAATTTTGAAATTGAAAAAAAATAGGGTTTCCTCATAATAGCCTAGTTCAAGGCTTCATTGATCTAGAAAGCTTCATTGAAGAAGTTGCAGTGCCAGTTGCATCGTCAGTTACAATGTCAGTTGCAGTACCAGTTTCAGTTCCTCTGGTCCAATGAAGTTTCTAGCAGCTCATTGAGAAACTTATTGAAGGATGTTGAAATTATTATTTCCCTAGATCAACTCGCTAGCCATTCTTCCAACAGTTCCAGCTAGGGTTTCTGGTTTTGCAACGACAACAAACCCTAACCCAAATTCGTTGGGAAATTTTAGTGAAGTGTTGGGCCTAATTCTTGGTTGTACTAGTGTTCCCTATCCTAGCGCACCTTATGGTGCCCTCAGTAAGAAAAAATTCCAAGGTTGATTTTTTTATTCAGACGGGTTGAATTCAAACCTCTAGTCAAAGTTAAAGTTATAAGATGACTTTAGTCAAAGTATTAAATTGATTAAGGTTGAGATTTTATATTTTATTTACATTATATTCCATAACTCACATTTTTGTCAAGAAAGCATATTGTCTTAGTACAGGGGACAGGTTGGAGATAATACTTGTCATCTTGAGTGAAGGAGACTCGAAAGAAAAATAACAACACTTATTCTTGGAGATAAGACTCCAGGTTCCAAGTTTGATTGATTAAATTGATAAGTTTCCAATTTTCACATATCAAGTTTGATAATTGCTACATTACAAGTAAACACTATAGTTGTGACATCAATCTTTGAAAGGTTCTATTACTACTAGGTACAATGAATACTTAGTAGCATGTGAGTACTATTGATATAAATGCTTATTGTACTTGTTTGCAAGATGAATTAGCATCTCCTCTAGGATATATTTCTTGTTTTGCTTCTAGGCGAGTCACCTTGGTAATGATATCACGAAATTATCTTTTATTCTTGTTGCCATAGATATGTTCTTAAGGAAATGTTATTATATTGGAAATAATTTTTTCTCTTGTTGCTCTTGTCTCGGGTAGGTTGTCTTACAAATTCCATGGAGGTTACCATGGAGATGTATGTGTTCCAGGAAGGTTACCATGAAAGCAGGTCACCAATGAAAACTTTGAGAGGGACCTATAGTGACAGTTGTAGAAGACAACATATTAGACAACCTCCAGTTTGAGACATGGAGCAGACTCACCATCAAGAAGAGCATGTTCCCAAGTAGTGACATCAAAGCCAAAGGAGTTTTGGACATCGTGCATTCAGACGTGTGTGGACCAATGAAAACCACTTCACTTAGTGGATAATGGAGGAGAGTTCACACCAGATGACTTCAAATAATTCTGCAGATAAGCTGGGACTAAGAGGGAGCTCACTACTCCCTACAATTCTCAGCAGAATGAGGTAGAAGAAAGAAAGAACTGAACGATAATGGAAGCAGTAAAGTATATGATTCATGATCAAGACTTACCTATGCATATATGGGTAGAAGTAGCCCAGGCCATTGTATATGTGCAGAACATAAGTCCTCACTGTGTACTTGGGAACAAGACACCAGAAGAAATGTTACAGGATAAAATCCATAGGTCAAGCACCCGAGGATATTCGGTTGTCTAGTGTATGTGCATGTTTGTAATGATCCCAAGCATTTTTTTTTGCTTGGTATCACTAACTACTACTTATTTATTGATGTGCAGGTGTTTATTGAGTTATTAAGTGCATACAAGATTCATCCAACACATGAAGATCATAACACATTCAAGATATAGAAGCACAAGCAAGATCTGACATTTTTATTATGTAGAATCAATACAATAGATGACCAATATGGCATAAACCTCAGATGGCCATACAAACAATAGATATGAGCTGCTACAAAATGCTCCCGTCAATACAAAAGAAGCCTCCAAAGGTCGGATAAGTAATGAAGACCAATACCCAACAGATCTGGATGTCAAACCCTCCAGCTGAAGAGTGCCATGCTCCAAATGAAGGCTGAAACCCTCAAGAATTCGGCCCTGATTGAAGAATGCTCCAAATGAGCCCAAACTCGATCAAATGATAGATCAGGGTAGTGGGAACCTCCTCCTGAAGTTTCAAGCCCAACGTCCAAGTCCAACCCCTCCAACTACTGAATCTCCTAAGGGAGTTGCGCCCTCCTGAATAGCTGAAACCCCAATGCAACTCGTCCCTGAAGAAATACACCTCCAAATGGCGTGAAAATCTCCAAGAATATAGATCGGGCTATGAGAATCCCATGGGAGAATTTTCAAAACCAAATCACAAGCAGATCTCTCTAGATCTGAGTTTTTCTTAATCACAGGATGTCCCCTATGGCTCCAAGATGTCCCAATCTGCAGATAATTATATGATGATGATAACCCTCCAAAAAAGTCCTCAAACTGACGATCATGCCCTGCAAACAAAACCCAAGTATCGGAATGGCCCTAGGCCCTCTGGATAAGCTGGATTGAACCTCCCTCTAGATGATGGTGCGCCCTTGCTGAAATCACAAGAACAGTACGGTCTGCTACCTTCTGAAGAGCTAGATGGAGATGAGCTGAGACTAGAATGGTGTGGAGGAGTCTTCCATCCCCGAGACCAAGCTATGGAACAAGGTGAGTGGATGTTTCACCACTGAGTCGCTCACAAGGGTTTGTACAGCAAAACCCCCAAACTGAATGTTCAAGAGAAATAGAAAATGCATGTCCAAAACTAGAATGAATAATAGGTGCGCCCCAGCCTCTTACTTATACCTTTTCTTCTAATTCTCTGTTGAGTTAGGTTAACTCCCATGGTTAATCTTCTATTCTTCTGTTGAGTTATATTTTACTCCTTAATNCCCTGCTTGAAATTGCTTGTCCTCAAGCAATTCCAAAACTGCTTCACTTACCACATGTTCTTTCTCCCAAGTGGCATCCTCAATGGTTAAATCCTTCCACCTGATCATGTACTCCTTGATGCTTCGGTTTCTGAGCCTCTTCTCTCGGACTTCTAGTACCTCTTCCGGAATCAAAACAAGTTTTCCCTCCTCATCCATGGGGGGTAATACCTCAATAGGCCTGATGTGTTAACCGAGGGCTTTCTTAAGGCACGAGACATGAAAAACGTTGTGAATTATGCTTCCATGTGGAAGCTCCAGCTCATAATCTACAACCCCTATCCTCCTCCTGACTCAGTAGAGTCCAAAGAAACGTGGTTGCAGTTTCTCCACTCCACTTATTTTAATGGAAGCTTGCCTGTATGGTTGCAGCCTTAAATAGACTAAATCGCCAACCTCAAAAGTCCGGTCAACTCTGTGCTTGTCCACTTGGACCTTCTATTGGTTTTGTGCCCTTTGTAGATGATCCTTCAATTCCCTGAGAATGTCTTGGCTCTGTTGTACCCAATCCTGTACCATCGGTGCCCTGCTGTCACCGAATGCAATCTCTACAAATGACAAAGGATCATAGCTATACAAAGCTCTTAATGGTGACATGCCAATAGACATATGCTGGGTGGTGTTGTAGAAATATTCTCCCAAATGCAACCATCTGACCCATACTTTATGTTGCCCTGCCACATAGTTTCTGAGATAACCCTCCACCCATTTGTTGACTATATCTGTCTATCCATCTGTCTAAGGGTGATAGTTGGTGATACGGGTCAAGGCCGTACCAACCAGCCTGAATAACTCCTGCCAAAAAGTACTCATAAACCTGTTATCCCTATCGCTGACAATGGTCTTGGGTAGGCCGTGCAACCTGAAAATCTCCCTGAAAAATAGTTCAGCCACCTATGTTGCACTAAAGTCGGTAGCTATGGCAAAGAAGTGTGAAAATTTTGTTAACCTGTCCACCACTACAAATATGTAGTCCTTCCCTTGCATCTTTGGTAGCCCAGTGATGAAATCCATGGATATGCTTTCCCATTTGTGCTCTAGAATGGGAAAGGGTTGCAAAAGTCCTGTTGGGTGTGTGTGCTCATCCTTGTTTTCCTGACATGTCGTACACTCTTTGACATGCCTAATCACATCCTCCTTGAGCCCTTTCCAAGAGAATCTTTCTCCCACCTAGTTGTACGTCTTGTTGATCCCCTGATGTCCCACCATTGGTGAGTCATGGCATGCCTGCAATACCTTGGCCTTGAAGGTCGATCCAGAAACCAAGAAGATTCGGTCTTTGTAGTAGATGAGGTCATTAATAACCTTGAAATATTCATCTTGTACCTATCCATCAAGTAGTTGGCACGCAAACTAATCCTCTGCATACTCCATCACTAGTTGGTCTTTCCAATCAACTATTATCCCTATTATGGCAAGGATGGATGGTCTCCTGGATAAGGCATCAGCCACCACATTATTCTTTCCTTTGACAAACTCAATGTCAAAGTCATAGGCATGTATTCTGCTTACCCATTTTTGTTGCCTCTCATTCAAGTCCTTCTGTTCCAATAAGTATTTGAGACTATTATGATCTGACTTGACAACAAACCGAGCACCTACCAAGTATTGACAAAATTTGGCTAGTGCATGCATGATAGCCAACATTTCTTTGTCATAAATGTTGTAGAGTAGCTCAAGACCCCAGAGTTTCCAGCTCTCATAGGCAAGAGGGTGCCTCTTCTGCATCAGTACGGCCCCTATTCCTTCCCTAGATGCATAACACTCCAAGGTAAATGGAAGACTGAAATATGGAAGGGCTAAGACTGGGCACGTACTCATCACCTTCTTCATCTTGTCCATG
>SNQJ01S0165549.1:8790-24564 GCA_010110895.2 Picea sitchensis | reverse complement strand
CCTAGTCTCCTATATATACCAAGGAGACATTTTCATTTGGAATCATCTTGTACTTGAACATTTAAGTGGGGTAAAAGGAGGTTGCCCCCTTGAAGAGGCTTATTATCTGAAATTATCTCTTTTTCAAGGCATTGAGTACTTTTCATGAGGTTTTTCTATGCTATATTAATATTTGGTTCCTAACATATGGTATCAGAGCTCAAGGTCTTGGGGTTTCACTGCTACATCTGAGACACCTTGGAATTTTCATTATAACTTTTTTTCTACATCATTTCAAAAGGAACGGGTTGGAGGATATTTAGTAGACAGATCAAGGTACATTGGGTTAAAATTTCAGTTCCTTAGGCCTTATACTTTCGGAGATACAGCCTGTACAAAATAGGGTTCTGGAATCATCCTGAACTAAGTCATTGCGGAATTTTCGCTATAAAAAATATTCTGTAATGTTTCAGATCCTAAAATCTGGAGGATATTCACAAAAATTAGTAAGGTATCTGTGGTAAAAATTTCATCTTCTGGGTCAACTTAAATTTGTAGATACACCCTGTGTAAGATAGGGTATCTGACTAGTCCTATTGACTAGTCTCAAGAAGGTGTTCCAGGTAAAACAATCATAACTTCTTCCTAGAGTATCCAAATTGAGTGGGACTGTTTTCATTGGATTGTGGACAGTCGGTAGTATTTCTGGTACAGGTTTCAGAATTTTATATGAATTATTTTGTGCGGGGCACGCTATACAAGTGAGATCTCTTGGAAAGGACAAAAAGTGGTAAGTTGTGGGGAAGTTACAGTAAATTCCACTTGGCACATCCAATTTTGATCAGACCTGTGGCATTGCAGAGAAGAAATATCAGAGAACTACATAAAAAAAAGTTTCATACCCAGAAGGGCTGAAACTTGGGAGATACAACAGAATAAATATTGTCTGGCAGACCACCTCAAAATCAAGGTTCAAAACTTATACTTGGCCAACATGCCACCCAAAAAGGGAACTTCTACATGAAATAATCCTCCAGACAATCCTACTTGGACTCTTGATGAAGGTGAAGAAATGTGTAGGGACATAAATTATTTACAAAAGAAGATAGTAACAAAATATGAAATACAAAAGATGGAGGCAAAGATGGATGGTTTAAAAGAGGAGATCATGGAAGTATTGAAAAATTTCATAACAAAGATGACACATGAAAGTAAAAATGCATCCCATGAAATTCATGATGAGGACACAAGGAAGGTGAATCAAGAATGGAGAAACTCCAACTTTGGGTTGAAGACCATCCACGTTCCTAAGATTGATATGAGGAAGTTTGATGGCAAGGACCCAATCACATGGATACTTCAGATGGAGCAATTCTTTGATCTACGTAATGTGCCACATACACAAAAGGTACAAATTTCTTCTTTATATTTAGAACCTAATCAATTTTTATGGTATCGATGGCTTTGTTCTTGCAAATCACTCATCACTTGGACAATTTTCACGAAAGAAATGATAACACACTATGAGGATACAAGGAGCAATACCTTCTTTAGCCAATTGATAATTCTCAAGCAAAAGGGTTTAGTTACCGAGCACATTGAGAACTTCCAAAGATTGAATATAAAGGTAATCGATATTCCAGATGAGCACTTGATTGATGTATTCATAGGAACTTTAGGATAATATTCAACATGAGGGTTTGTGGCACGAGACCCAAATCATTGGAGAATGCATTTAAGGTGTGAAATGTTAGAAAAGTAAAAATATGATTTGGCTACTAGAAGGACCAATCTAACATCTATAGAGAGAACAATGCTCCTTCTTCTAAAACACCTCAACTACAATGTTGACACCTCAACAATTGGAGGAAAAGAAAGAAAAGGTTTATGATTTAATTGTGATAGCAAATACAGTAAAGTTTATAAGACAATGGTGAGAAAATTATTCTACATAGATTGACAGGAGGAAGAAGGAACAAGAACAGAACCATCTCAAGATGAAAATGTAAGAAAGCAATTTCATCTAAAAGGTGCAAACTCCCACAATATCGTGTAATCCATTGGTACGGAATTAGCACTCCTCAAACCTCAAGATCGAAGGACCATCAAAAAAACCAATAGTCCTAATTGATTCGTGATCTCATAATTTCATTCACTATAAATTAGCCAAGCTCTCAAGCTGCTTTGTATATCCAGTATGAGAGTTTCAAGTAATGATTGCAGAATGGAGAGGAACTATCAATTCTTCAGGAAAATGCAATAAATCAATCTTACTATGGGGAATATGTAATGAATAGTCAATGATTGCTATACCCATGGGTGAATGCTGAGATGTTGTACTAGGAATCAATGGTTACAATCGTGAGCAGTGGCTTTTAATTTTCAAGAACTTTTCTGTAGAATTTTCATTGGAAGGAAAAGAAATTGAGTTAAGAGGTATCATGACACAGTGAGTGATAAAGCTCCTAAATAGAGACCAATAAGGTGTGAAAAAGTGGCATCAAGGCGTTAGTGCACAGCTATGCTCACTAGATGTTCGAGCATCTAAGCCATCTAGTATTCTCTCCTAGATATTCAAGGGATCATTGCTAATCATTTAAGTATTTGAAGATATTCCCAAGGTCTTCCACCACTCAGAAATCATGATCATGAAATTTACCTAATTCACAGGAGTGTTCCTCCTAACATCAGGCCATCTGAGATACCCACCATGAGAAGAGTGAAATTGGGTGTATAGTTGAAGAAATGTTAGAAGTTAGCATTATTAGACCTAGCCAGTTGCCTCCTTCACCAGTGGTAATGGTATTGAAAAAATATAGCTCATGGTATGTGTCCAGATTATTGAGAGCTAAACAAGATCACTATTAAAAGATAAGTTTCCCATTCCGTGGTGATGAATTTTAAGATGAACTACATGGAGAAATCTATTTCAAGTGGATCTTCGTTCAGGTATCATCGAGATCAGAATGAAGGAAAGAGATATCCCAAAACAATTCCAAACTCATGAAGGCCATTGAATTTTTGGTGTACCTTTTAGCCTTACAAATGCGCCTTCCACATTCAAGGGTTGATGAATTCCATTTTCAATAGCCCTTCCTTGAAAAAATTGTGTTAGTATTTTTTGATGATACTAATATACCATAGCAAGTCTTGGGAGGATCATGTGTGACATGTTGACAAGATTCTACAACTACTAAAAGATATAACTATAGCTGCCAAACCATCCAAATGTTTTCTTTGGAGTAAAGGGAGGTAGAATATTTGGGTCATAATGTATCTCATGAAGGTGTAAAGGTATAGACTAACAAGATTAAGGCCATGATGGACTAGCCCGTTCCCAAAACTTACATTGAAGAATCTTAGAGGATTTTTAGGTTTGGCAGAATACTATCGCAAGTTTGTTCGAAAATATGGAAGAATAAGCCTTTAACGAAACTAACTGAGAAGTATGAATTTTCATGGACTTCGGAGGAAACTAAATCTTTTGAACAACTTAAAGAGGTGATATTACCAAAGCTCATCTTGACCACTCAGGAGACTTAGCAATACAACCTTTATTGTGGGAATGCTGATGCCTTGAAATGGAATTGGTGCTATCATATTTTGAAGGAAGGCCCACGGCACAGAAGTCGACCACTCAAGGAAAGGACTTACACAAACCCGGCTATGAGAAGGAAATGATGGCATGCTACATACAGCTGAAGAAATGCGTCCTTACCTAATAGAGTAAGGCACTTCAAGGTCAAAAGCAGTTCATGATAGTCTTAAATACTTCTTGGAACAAGACTATCTTGAAGAAAAGGCTCAACAAAATACTCGTTAACCAAAGATATTGGGTTATGATTTTTGTCGTCTACTTGAAAGGGAAGCAAAAGATATTTAGCCAACTGATACACTCTCAGAGCAGGATGAAGATGTTGACCTTTCTCACAGTGTTATCACCGATCATCCCAACCAGGTGGATAGTAGAAGCAAGGATGAATGGAAGAATGAAAAAAGTGTGGACTCTCATTCAAAAGGTTCTGTGAGATTCGATTCATCAGATACATTTATGGAAAAATGATTCACTATGGTACAAGATCGCTTATATTTATGTAAGAACTCCCAACTCAAACAAAGGTACTATTGGAGTTGCACAACTCTCGGTGGGAGTGCACTCGGGATTTTTGAAAACACACCATAGAGTCCGAGAAGGATTTTTTGGGATGACCTTAAAAGCCCGATATTTCAAGGTTTGTGCTGTGAGAATGTTTGTTTTGCCAACAAATTAAGGTGGAGACAATTAAGACCTCAGGTCTTTCACAACCATTATCGATCCCAAGTGAGTGTTGGGAGGAGAGGTTTCCATGGATTTCATCCTGAGTTACGAGAAGTCTGAAGGAAAGAAGTGTCATCATGGTGATTGTTGATAAACTAACAAGTACACACTTTTGTGCACTCTCATCCTTCAAAGCTAGATGCAAGTTACCCTTTGCTTGCATTCATGGAAGAGCAGTTCAAAAGCTACATGGCGACCCAAAGATTATTGTAAGTGATAAAGATCCCATCTTCAATGGACATATTTGGATAGAATTATTTTCTTGTTTGGAATTT
The DNA here is from genome assembly GCA_010110895.2 of Picea sitchensis. Classification (NCBI taxonomy): domain Eukaryota; kingdom Viridiplantae; phylum Streptophyta; class Pinopsida; order Pinales; family Pinaceae; genus Picea; species Picea sitchensis. The sequence continues at coordinate 19,992 of SNQJ01S0165549.1, read as the reverse complement.
ACTCAATTGGCTCATAGCTCATCCTATCATCCTTAATCAGATGGACAACTTCTGGCCAAGATAGTGAATAAATGTTTGGAATGCTACCTTCATTGTTTTGTCTCACGATAAACAAACACAATGGTTCAAATGGTTACCCTTGGAATAGTGGTATGTACTTCCTTTCATCTTTGCCAACAAAAATGACACCATTTATGGCACTTTAGATACCGCCCTGCTTCCATCTCTTCTTCTCTAAAGAAAAATCTAAGAGTTCAAACAATGGAAGATCACATAGAGAATCAACAACAAGTTCTCCAAATCTTAAAGGACAATGATGCTGACGCGGAATCACATAGAGCAACAAGCCGAGATCAACGATTGATGAAAGAAGTTTTGAAGTATGGGATTGGGTGTTTAAGACTACAACCATACAAGCGGTGTCCTCAAGAAAGCCAAGAAGGATAAAAATTATCGCAAAGTACTATGGCCCTTATGAGATGTTGCAAAATAATATTAGTACTATGGCGCCACAAATTAGGTTATACGCATCTTCACGGGTACACTCAGTTTTCCATGTTTAGTGCTTAAAGAAGGTTATAAGCAATAAGATCCAGTTCAAACTATGCTAGAACTTGACGAGGAAGGAAAATCCATATTGGATCCTAAAGCTATCAATTGACATAAGAATTTTCCAGCTGAGGAATGATCCATTTTAGAGTATCTCATTAAATGGGAGGAAACTACCGGCTCAGAATTCCTTGGGAAGTTGATTCTTTTATACAGAAGCATCGAGTTACTCAAGCGTTAAGTACAACACTTGTGTCTCAAGGGGAGAGACATGTTAAAACCCTAATATTGGCTCATTACCCTTAATTGGGGCATATTAGATTAGTAATGTTATTTTATTTATGTCGACTTTATTCCATTAGTTGTAATTATATCTAAAAGTCTCCTATATATATCAAGGAGACATTTTCATTGGTTGTAATTATACCTCCTAGTCTCCTATATATATCAAGGAGACATTTTCATTTGGAATCATCTTGTACTTGAACATTTAAGTGGGGTAAAAGGAGGTTGCCCCCTCGAAGAGGCTTATTATCTGAAATTATCTCTTTTTCAAGACGTTGACTACTTTTTCTGAGGTTTTTCTATGCTATATTGATATTTGGTTCTTAACAAGAGGTCAGACACAAGAAGGGTGTACATTTCTACCTGGAAACTCTAATCAAGCTTCAATGAAATTCAAGAACTCCACTGGAGGAAGAGCTCTTTTGACAGCAATATGAAGGGACAAAGAGTCAGGTATCAAAGTGCAAATTTCTTTCAAGAAATTTTATTCATATTCATCAAGGACCTCTTGTATTTTCCAGAGCATGTTAAAAGTTTTCTCCTTTACCTGTTGCATTCTAATGAGGACCACAAATCTGTATTTGAAAATCCTTCTTTTGAAACCGTGAGTATATCTTCTTCACATATTATTGATCTTGATCAAGATCCTTCATTTGAGTCATATGACGACCATAACAAAGCTGGTGAGCCTCAAGATACTAAAGCTGATCTAACATCTCATATACATAATCCAACACCTTCCAAGATTCAACAAAGATACAAACCTTTAAAATTGCCTTATATTCTTCATGATTTTCCTTCAAGGCATGTCAAGTATCTTCCCAAATTTGATGGAGAGATTAAGAACATCACGGCTGAAGAACATATTCAGGATTTTGAGCATTTTATAGATCTATTGGAAATTGAACAAGATGATGTATGTATGAGAACCTTTGCTCAATCATTACAAGGAGATGCCAAAGCATGGTTCATAATTTGTAGCCTTAGTCGATTAGTTTGTGGGATGAATTGAAGGATGCTTTTCTGAAATTCTGGGGTGAGAGGAAATCATGGGATCTACACCTTTCAGAGTTTTATGCCATGAGAAGAATGAAAGATGAAACCATCTCAAATTTCAGTAGGAGGTTTGCTAGTCTTTATTATAAACTGCCTAAAGAAGTCCAACCTCCTAAAGTTGTTTCCATGCTCCATTATGTAACAACCTTTCGATCAAACTTATATTTTCTTCTGATGGAGAGGAAGTTTATGTCTTTGCAGCAGATGTTCAATAATGCTCAAGAAGTTGCAGATAATATTCAAGCATGTAAGAAGCTGCATAATCACATTTTGGATGAGGAATTTAAAGTTGAGGAACCAGAGACTGTGCATAATATGCAGGAGGTTAATCATGTCATAAGTTTTCTTGAAGGATGTCATGAGAATGTGTTTGCAAAGAAGATGAGCAGCTTGAAGAGCAAGCTACTCTCCTGAATTGTTTTGATACAGATTTAAATTTGGATCCATGTCATCATGAGCAAGAAACCGATTGTTTTATGTATGCATTGTTAGACAGCCATGAATGTGAATTTGCAGATCAACCTACAGAAGAACAAGTCGTTGCCTCAATTTTCATGTTTGATGACATTACAGAGGTTTTGGCGAGCCCAGGTATGATGAGTACAATGATGACTATGAGGTTGACTTTTCAGAACAAGTAGTTGCACTTTCCAAATCTAAAAATGATTGTTTTCAACAATTCAAAGAAATCGAAAAATGTGCATATGATAGCAATGAAGAAAATGAAGAAAGTTTTGAATCGGGTGAAAGAAATTTGCCATTGTGTTTTGCTTCTTTCAAATTTCTGAAGTAGAATGTTTATAATGTTTCAAATAAGAAATCCTCCATGCATTATGTTGAATATGAAGAAAGCAATGGACTTGAAAATGAAAATTATCTTCCATTATGTTTTTCTTCCTTTGAATTGCTGAAAGTAAATCATGAGATAACAGAAGAAGCAACGAACTCTGACTACATTCACAGTGACATTGTTTTACATGAGCAAATTGTTATCAATGAAGAGGAACAACAACCTTCTCATGCATTTAATGACCATGTTGATGATTACATGGAAGGTTACTTCAGTTCAGATTTGCAGCCTGTGATCAACCACAACCTTGGAAATGAAGATGATGGTCAATCAACGTTAGTGTTAGATATGGATTGCTTTCCACTAGGGCTTTCATTTCAGCCAACACTGTCTCATGATTCATAATATTGTTATTTGCAGCAGCCTCAACAGATTTTCAACCTCTTTGTGGCAATCAACGGGTTGAATTACATAAAAACAAGGATGCAGTGGAAGGGGTGAAACATGATTGTTGTTTTATGCATGTTTTTGAGGATCCATTTGCAATTTTGTTGGAGGCGATAAGCAGTCCCAATCTTTTTAATTTTTTGAGATTTGAATTTGTAGATAAATTTTTGAATGAATTATCAATAAACATGCTTTGGACCAAGCATGTGCAAAGAAAGAAAACAGTGGATAAAGTGCTTGCACGGTTGCATTGACATTTTGGTTTCACTTGATTGGCAGTTTTTTCAGCAGTTAGGGTAGGTAGGTATGAATAAGCTCAGCATGGCAAGCATTTCTTTCAGCATTTTTCAGTTTATAGTTGATAGTTTTCATTCTCAGTTTGGGTTGTAGTTGGGTTTCAGTTTGAAAGGAGCAGGTTGTAGGTCAGTTTGTAGATTACGGGGTTGAGGTTGGATCAACCCAATGCATAAGGCACCCGGTCTATTGTTCTTTGCTACCTCACAGGGAGGATAACATCCCCATTAGAGCTAGATGTTAACATCAGTGTTTTTAGGGTAATAATTAGATTTTGTCTAAAGTTTGCAAAGTCATGCCATGGTATTGGGAAGACCAAGGCATTCCTAAATTGAGTCACAGTTTGTGTGTATAGGGATTCATGGGATGGCTCAAGAATCCTTAGGTCATTGATAAAATACAAGGTAAAGTGCATGTAAAATAAGAGTCAAAATCACAAGTCTGAGTCAATGCTTTGTGTATATCATCACATATTGTGAAGGTGAAGAAGTCATTAGAAGGTCCATGGGTTGTCTGTCATCATGAAAGATTTTGTAAGGGTCCTTGTTTTGAAGTCCAAAATGACTGCATATAAAGGAAATGATATATCATATTTAAAGTCATAAGTTTAGGAGGGAGGTCTTTTCAAAGCATGTTAATGAGCATGATCACATGTAATGAACTTAGTGCAAGTGCTTGATGGTTCTTTATGTCATATGTACCATGGAAAGATCAAAAGTTGGGCGCACTGCGCAAGTCACTTAAATGATATAAAGGGTCTTTTCACTTCAAACGGGTACTATTTCGTCTCAAAACCTCTCCACATCAAATCCTACATCCTTCTCCATCATATTTCATCCCTCTGCACTCATTCTAGACCTGCAAGTTGCTTTCTTCCCTCTCGAGCAAGCTCCAAAAGCCCCTGCTATGCAAACCCTGTTTCGCACTACGCAAATGTTGTGCAGACTCTCACGCTACGCAAATGTTGTTTTGTGCTCCTCACTACGCAAATCCTAGTGTTGATGTTCTCTCTCCTCATCTCATACCTAGTCACTAGTTGTGATAAACACATTTAAAAATTGATTACCCACGCATTGATACCTGGCTAAGTAACCTGTCTGTCACACATAAAAGGTTTTCATACTGTTTTGAAATAAACCCTAGCTCTGTTAGACTTGTTGCGCAAACTTACCTGTTAGGTTTTGAGCACTTCTTCACCTTCCACAAATTCACATCCATCTTGCAGAGATATTCATTCAACTATGAAAACATAGCAGAAGAAGAAGCACAGAGGAGGGAATGTGTTAAGGTATGAGCCACAAAGCCTCAGTTCGGTGAAATTAGACCCTACATTCAAAGTTTCTTTTGAGCAGGCTGGGTGCATTCGATTTTGTGAGAAAATTCAAGGATATAACCACCAACTCACAAAGGAGTTTTCCCTCAACTATATGGTGTCCAAACAATAGTTGTTGGGGTCATATTCCCAGTGTCAGAGGGGACAATAGTTGTTTCTACAGAGATACCAATCCTAGGGGAAGTATGGTTTAAAGGTATGCCTTTGGATTATGTGTTTTACATTGATTTATTTAAGAATAAATATAGAAATCGGAAGATAGGAGCCACCATTCTTAGGGAGTATGTGTTAGAGCCCTATGAGAAGTTGTTGAGGGTCATACAAATATATTTTACTTGTGAGGGTAGGTTTTATAGGGTATACCAGTACCATGTGAGACTCCTCATGCACTTCACAGGGAAAAACCCTCTCAACTTACCTTTTTACCTGTACAGAAGCCTAGGAAAGATGACAAACAAGGTCCAAGCCAGGGCTGACCAACTTAAGACTAGCTTGTTCCACTTTTCCTTAGTGAAGCTACTAGTTGTTGAGGAACTCATAAAGCTAAATAGGGACTGGGATTCTTTCATGTACACAACCAATATTCCCCTGGACCCCAAAAGAGATACCCCATTGTCTACTGAAAGATTTTCTCCTAGCACCTCAAGTCAAAAGGGAGAAAATGTTGTGGAGAAAGGAAAAGGAAAGGAAGTTGAAGGCTCTCCTCCAAGACAGCCAGTTCCAAAAAAGGGTAGGAAGCTATTGTTTACCGATGAACCAAAAGAGACCCAGACAACCAGAAGGCCAACCACAAGGTCAATGGCTAGAATAATTCATACACCTACAGTGCAGACATAATATGTTAAGGTTGCAGCTCAGGGGATGGATGAAGGCCAAACCAAAGCAGGAGAGAAAGACTCGGAATTTATGGAAATGCAACAACATCTCAGAGAGGCTCAACATGTGATTTCTTGGTTTTATCAAGAGAGTAGAGAGATGAAGAGGAAGCTAGTTGAGAGAGGTTCTGAAGAATAAGCACCACAGAACAAGACAGACCCCATGCAAGAAATGTCAAAGGGGAAGGAGGTCATGCACATCCCTAAGACCATAGTTTTGGACAAGCCTACAGCTCCTCTGACAAGATCCTCAACTAGGAAGAAGAGTTTAGAGACACAGGACCAGCTTGCAGCAAGCGAAAAACCCCCTACTTCACCCACAGAAGAAGAAAAAAGCATAAGATGGTTGAATAAGCAGCTAAGAGAAGCTCAAGATCAAATTATCAAGCCCGGGGAAGAAAAGAGGATATTAGATGATAGATCCATGAAATACTTTAAAGAATGAAAATCGTCCAGAGAAAATGCTTATGCAGCCCTTTCCAATGCCCACTCAAAATTGAAGAGAAATGTAGCCATGTTCAGGCAAGTGGGAAATTTGAAGGTACAAATCTTAACACTAAGGAAGGAAAACAGGCATCTTAAACAAAGGTTGCAATTGAATGATGAAGACAGAAGAATATTAGAACTACTTGCAAAAGTAGCAAAAATATGACTGAAGCAACTTCACATTTTTGCATTTTTGGGAAAAAAGCCATTACAGCTGCAACCTAAATGGTGATTAAAGGAGGAATAAAATTAGCAAGGTTTAACATATTGCTATAAGAAACATCTTGTTTGAAATCCATGTGCCTCTGAATCAAACAAATATGACAGTATGAGGCAACCTCTTGAACTTAGTTGTTGTTTTGACTGATAAACAGGCATACACAGCACTTGTGTAGTGAGCCAGCGCTACACAAATGTTGTAGACACGTATGATTGAAAAGACAGTATAAAATGATTTATGTACCACACTGGAGCTCAAATCAGGGTTCAAATCGGTAGTTGCCACTTGGATCTGCACAAATTTCAAGAAAACCAAGAGCACTACGCAAACGTTGTAGGCAACATTTGTGTAGCATTAGCTCCAGTCTGCTACGCAAAGGTGACAGGGCTACCTAACATCACACCAATTGTATTGAAGGGGTCTCCAGATGCACCTGATGACTCATTCACACATCATAATCGAATTTTGCTCATATATTTGATTGTATAAGATACGTTTTGTTTTACATTAAATATGGTCAAAACAGATTTACTATTTTTAGTAAAGTCGTTTTGGAGTTGTCCTCTTCCAATGTAACCAGATCCACTATTGTAGTCAGTTGGAGATCGAATCCTAGTAGCATAGTTTAGCAAATATGCTTCTATATATTTGATCATTTTGATGTAAAAAAAGGGGGGCGAGTTGGTAGAACTATAGTATTTTTTATCTTCATTGTAAATTTTTGAATCTAAATGAAATGAAAATGCAGAAGTCCTGAACCTTCATGAAAAATATTATAATGGTGATGAGTTGATAGTGTGTTTCTTATCTTTTGTATGTATCTCTTGTGTCCCTACTTGCATCTCATTTTTTCCTTTGTTTAAATTGATATTTAAGAGTGTAAAATTCACCTAAATGGTGCTCTAGACTCAAAGAATTTAAACTTTGTTCTTTCTTCCTAACTAGGTCGGAATTCATCTATATGGTGCTCTGATTCCATTATGCATTGCCTTTTTCCTCTTTGAACCCATACAGCAAATTCAAAACTGAAGGTTTCATCCACCTAATTTAGCCTTTGTTTCTCTGAAAGGTTCTACCTACCAGTCATTGTTTTCATTTGTTTTCAGGATTTGACTCCATAGCCCAATGGTCTTTTTCCATTTTCCCAACCAAACCCCATTTTCTACCCTATCCTCATCAATGATATAGCCATTGTACTAATTAGATAGCTTGTCATTCTTGACTGAGCTATAAAGAGAGAGCCCTCTCTGGGTTGGAAGGGCTAGCTTTCAACCTACAAGTTGGTTTGTGGTTACCTCTGTGACTTTCCTCCATATCCAGGGCAATTTACGGAGTGATAACAGGGGTTTTGAATCCAAGTGCACTATGAGATAGTTTATTTTGTACATACATTGTTGTTCTTGCTTCTTCAGCCCATAAGTGCATTGGAATATCTTGATTATGGATCATAGTCTTCACTACTTCCATTATAGTTCTATTATTTCTTTCTGCTACACCATTTTGTTGAGGATTGTAGGGAGTGGTGAGCTCCCTCTTAATCCTGACATCTCTGTAAAAGCTTACAAATTCTCTTGAGGTGTATTCTCCTCCATTATATAACCTGAGTATATTGATTTTTCTTTCAGAGAGATTCTCTATCAAGGCTTTGAATTCCTTGAATTTTCCAAACACTTCATCTTTTGATTTCAAGAAATAAACCCAAGTCTTGCAAGAATAATAATCAATAAAAGACACATAGTATACATACCCACTAAGAGAGTTTGATGGCATTGGGCCACATACATCTGAGTGGATGAGCTCGAAGATTCCTTATGTTTTACTATCACTCTTCGAGAAAGGATTATTTATGTTCTTTCCTTGTGCACATCCCTTGCACACACCTTCATGATCAACCTTGAATTTTGGTAGACCTGTAACTACCTTGCTTACATATGGTAAGGCTTTGTAGTTGATGTGAGATAGTCTTCTATGACGAAGTTCACATGGAATCTCAATGGAGTAAGTAAAGGTTGCATCTAAGTGACCTTTTAATTTATACAGGCCACCTTCTTCTGTTCCAATAGCAATTTCATCTTCTATGGTTTTTCCTTTAGGCCACATTAGGACTTCACCATCTATGAATGCAACCATGAAGCCTTTCTTATCTAAATTTGAGATAGAAAGCCAATTCTTTGTCATACCTGGTACATAGAATACATCCTTCATTTTCATTGGGGTCCCTGAATCAAGTTTGTAAGTGGATTCTCCCACTCCTTTGATAGGGTACTGGTAATCATCTCCGAGTGTATATTTCTGGGGAAAGTTATTTTCTGTGAGGCTAGAGAGGATGTCTCTCTGGCATGTCATGTGATTAGAAGCACCACTATCTATGACCCAAGTGTCCTCTCCATATGACATAGATCCTTAGAGGGCAGAGAATAAAACATAATCTTCAATCTTTTCTTTAATCATCTTTATGGGTGGCTCATCATCTTCAACTGCATGGGCATAGTGTCTTTTGTTATTTATCTTTTTGTATTCTTCTCCTCTAGATGGACAATTCTTAGCAATATGTCCCTTCTTGTCACAATGGCAACATTGATAAGAGGAGAAATCCTTTTCTCTTCTTTGAACTTTCTAAAACTTTTGGAATCTCCTTGGAGGGTGAGATTCTTTATGGAAATGGGTGAATCTCTTTGGGGAGTGAGATTCCTTATGTAGGTGGGTCTCCTTCTGGAAGTGAGACCTTTTCTTTCCTCCTTTAGCATGAGAATCTAGGGCTTTATCTTCATCCCTTATTAGTATTGCTTCTCGATTAGCTACTCTTGCTTCTTCTTGAACACATTCTTCCCAAAGACTGTCAAATTGGAGTTTCTCCTTTCTTGCATAGATAGTTTGGATGAAGGCATCCCAAGGTCTTGTGAGACCATTAAGATTTTTCATTATTAGTTCATCTTCATCTAGGTTGTATCCAATTTCTTCTAGTTTTTCCTTGAATTGAGAAACCCTAGAGAAATAGTCATGAACGGTTTCTCCTTTCTGCATCTTTGTATTCTTGAGTTGGGTTCTCAGATTCATCTTCCAGTTGATATTCCTTCCTTGATACATTTTGGTTAGGGCATAAAAAATTTATTTTGAATTATTCTTGGAGGACACTTGAGGGATCAAGTGGTCTTTAATAAAGTCTGTAATGATTATTTTGGCCCTAACCATATCATTTTCGTACTTTACTTTAGCTGCAGTATCTGCGTGTTCCGATACATTTTCCTTGATGAATCTTGCAAGGTCATTCTCTTCAAGAATGAGTGAAATTCTATACTTCCAATCACGGAATTTTTCCACACCTTTTAACTTATCAACAAGCTTGGTGCTTACAAACATCTTGACGTGGAGCTGGGAAAATGACCAAAAATTTAAAGTGCTCAGAAATTAAATCCGAACTTACCAGGAGGTGTGCTTGGCTTAGGTGAGTAGGTTGGTGCAGTCCGTTTTCAGAAAATCCAAATTTTACCCCTTGAAACTCATCCTGGGCAAATTTGGACTGGTACTTATGGTACTCATTCTGGTTTCCTGGTTTTCTGGTTTTCCGGTACTAGTGAAAACTAGGTTTTCACTTTCCAAAGGCTCTGGCCACTAAAAAGGTGCGCTCAAGTTGCTAATGAGTTCACTAGGCTAGGGTGCACTTCCCTAGATAGTTTTTAGACTAAAATTCTCTTCCAACAAAAAGACCTCATTTTCTTGTACGACAACAATGATGTTTTTGGTTACCTAGTGAAAGGTGCTCTATTTAGTCAAGCTATGAAACCATGTTAAATTTAGAGTTGCTATTAAGTTCTTTTCAATTTACTAGACAATAATATCATAAGTAGGATCACTGAAAGAAACATAATCACAAGGTACACAACATTTATCCTGGGAAACCCTCACGGGGGAGAAAACCGAGCAAAAAATTCCTTAATATAGGTTGCCAATACAATGCCAAGATAATAAACCAAACACTAGAGAATATCCAAGACTGAGCAATGCGCCTCTCTCTCCTTCTTCCGACAACTGCAGCTTCCTTCAAACCTGTGCACTAGATGAGTGACCTTAGTGAATGAGTGAATGAGGTGTTAGCCTCTCTTATTTATACTAGCTGAGGAGCGCTAGGGTGGTGTCTCTTCATTAGGCAGGGCCGACTTCTCCAATAAGTGGCTAAATCAACTTTAATTAGCCTAGGGGTTGACTTCTCAATTAGCATCATTTAATTAGGTTTTGACCAATCCACAAAAGGGGATTTGGTCATACATAAGTCCCGACATGATCGATGCACAAAAGGGGTTTGATCTATAATATAATAACTCAATAATAAGTAGAATATTCTTCGTAGTTACAACATTTCAACAATAAGGATCCCCATATAACGCAACAATTCTTCTTATGAATTCAAAGATCATATCATTAACCATTAGAACTTCAAGAACCTAGAATCATGAGAAGGCATTGCAAGCTAGAACAAATGCATAAGCTTGTCTATAAAATGGTTTAAGGACAAAGCATCTTGAATGGATATGCCATGTAATGAACACAAATATATAAATAAGTATCAAATAAATAATCATAATAATAATAATAATAAATGACAATAAATGAAGAAACACATCTTAACTAAGGGACATGGCTTATCAACCATTGTGACTATAAGGGTTTCCCCCATTCAGATAAGGATGATTGTATATTGGATCTTATATGTTGTGGTGGGCCACATCTCTTAACCAATGTGGGCTTAATCACTTCCTTGTGGTTGTGCCCATTGACATAAGGATGATGGTATATTGGAACTTGTTAGGCGGAAATATTGTCGTTTAATTCCATTGTAGTATTTGCCCAACCATTTAATTTGTCAATC
>SNQJ01S0165548.1:8320-21077 GCA_010110895.2 Picea sitchensis | reverse complement strand
GAGGAGAATGAGGATATCTCTCCAACTCATGAGAGGTATATACAAAATACCAAAGTCTTCATGAAAATTGATAATGTTTGAGGTCTATTAAAAAATATCACCTTTGTGAAAATAATTATATTTGGGGTTTATTTGTAACATCCATCTCTTGCGCGCACTGAGAGAACTTATTCTTTGAGGAAACTTGCTTGCAAGTGATCCAAGTTATTATACTATTGGTCATTTGATTATGATTATGAGATATGATGGATTTGATTATATGTTATTTTGTTGTATTTATGTACACAGGTGCTATTGAATGGGTTCTCCTGAGTGTGCAGGACTTTGGACATTGAGGATGCAGAGGCATCGATGATACCCCTTGGACTTCGGATCGAGTCAGGGAGTGGACTGTTGGAATTAAATGTTGTTGGTGTGACGTATGTACATATGATTAGATGTTATGATGATTGATTATTATTGCTGACATGATTCATTGATGGATGTAGGCTGACGATAGCTTGTCGACCAGACTCACATTTGGAGTAGAGGGTCACGCATGACAACTAGAGACTTTGAGGGAGAGGTGTGGAAGCAGCCCTGCCGCAACCTACTAGAACTCCCGCCGTGGCTCGAACTGTAGGTTAACAATTACCTAGTTTGAGAAGACCCACGATGCCATGAGGGCAGACTATGTCAGTCGCTCATGATGATTCTAAGGAGTGCGCAATAAGGTAGGGGCCTTATTCCTTAGAGGCCCTTAGTCTCACACAAGATCACCTGTCAAAGTATTGACTCCAGGGGTTTTATGTCTACCAAAGTCAGTCAAGAGGCGAGTGGCACCCTTGGAGCACATAGTGCATCCTGAAGGGCATGTTGAGCAAGGAAAACGGAAAGAGGTGAGTGGTACCCTTGGAGCACGTAGTGCATCCTAAAGGGCATGTCGTGCAAGGAAAATGGAAAGAGGCGAGTGGAACCCTTGGAGCACCTAGTGCGTCCTGAAAAACACATCACGATTTTAACTGGTAAGTGAATAAACCTAGTCGACCTTAAAATGAATCATGTGATAAGTAAGATTTAAAAACATTTTTCCCTAATAAAAATGTCGCTCAACCTAGTGAAATTAAAACCTAGGTCTAAGTAGAACATGTGGTTAAAAAAATAATAATAATAATAAATAAACATGTAACAGGAAGGGGGGTAAGAAATTCAAATTTATTTATTTATTAAAGTCAAAATTATAATGGAGGATTAAAATTTTAAAAAGGGAAATGGTTGTTTTTATCTACTTTTGCTATTTTAATTTTTAGTTAAAAATAAAAGAGGATAAATGGTTGTTTTATCTACACTTGCTAAATTAATTTTTAATTAAAGAGAAAAAATGGTAAATGGTTGTTTTATCTACACTTGCTAAATTTATTTTTAGTTAAAAAGGAAAAAGAGGAAAACTTGAAAGAAATAGGAAACTTAAAGAAAAAGCGGAAACCTAAAGAAAAGGGGAAACCTAAAGAAAAAGTTGAATGTCTAACTTAGTAAGGAATCTTGCCTTGGGAACTTGCTATTTATGAACTCAACTAGGAATTAAGTAAGGCATAAGTCAATTAAGATTTGTAAGGGAATATTAAGACACCAATGAGTGTTTTTAGGAATGTTTTTAGGTGGGTGAGGGAAATAGGAATATTCAATTAATTAATAAAATTGATTTTTTGGTGCGACTAGGGGATGGGTGACATCTGTACGGGGGAGGTTTTTCGAAATTAATTAACTGAAAAAGGAATTTAATGGGAATTTGAGTTATATTACAACACTTTTCTTGATTTTGGTAAAACTTCATGGCCAAGTTCACCACCTCATTCCACATTATGTGCTTTTATATCTTCAATCATTTTCTTGATGGATTTCAAGTTAACAAGTTCTTGTCTTGTGCAGTTTTTTTTGGTATGTTGGAAACCAAGACGTAAATATATCAATCCCATATGAAGCCGGTATAATACATGGGACATGAAAACTGCATTCAATTAAAACAAAACACTATCAAAATGTGTTTGCATTTGATAGAAGAAATGAATCTTGTTTTTGTTCAATTTGCATAGAGGACATAGAATCCATAGAGATTTGCAAAAATGAAAATGTGGAATATGTTAAAGCTTGTAGACATACCGAACTTAATATAAAATGGAAAATACCACTTGCAAGCTCAGAGGATATGGAATCAAATGAAACTATAGTGTCAGATGATGGTGATAGAGTTTCTGATCTTGTTAGAGAAGGTAATTTTTATGTTTCAATCGTTTGAAAATATATTTTTAAATATTTAAACAACTTGTAGATGTAATTGTAAGTTGGATATATAAAATTTATATATAGTAGATGAGTTTAATGGCGTGTGCATTGAGTGATAATCTAACACAAACTGCTTGTTGGAACATATCCAATTATTTGTAGATGTCTTTGTCGTGGTTGCACCTGTAGTAGACAACACTGAAAACGTGAAATATTATTTGATGTGATGCATAGAACAAAAGATGAGGTTATTAGAAGATTTTGATGATAATGGTTTTATATATGAAAGAGGATCCATTGTATTGAAAGTCTATTTTTTTCAAGAAACTCATCAAACCGATAGTCATGTTCACTTCAAGACTATCAGTTGGATGTCATAAGTTGTAAATATAGTCATTTGGTATGTGTAGCGTGCATAAATTTAACAAAAGTTCAATCAAGAAAAAAGAAAAAAAAGATCACGAACAAATAATTGAAGATGGGATACCATTACAATTTCTTTAAACAAATGACATACATTCCATAATTTTATATTTTGCATTGAAAGTACGGGTATTTATGAATATCTAGGATTCTTGAATCATTTGGTTTAGTTTACTTTCATGGTCCATTCAAATAAGGAACTATATTTTTGATGAATCGAGCCTTATTTACAATTTTGTTCATAAAACTAGATCTAAATTGGTCAATTCAAAATTATAAAGTGCTAGAATATTACCTCTAAGAATGCAGAAGGAGGGTAAGAACATTAGAAATATTGTGTCCCTTTGCATGTAATTCCTCAAAAATTGAAGGTACCTTGCATGTAATTCCTCAAAAATTGAAGATTCCTTGCATGTAATTACGGTGTCAGTTGCAGTTACAGTGCTAGTTACAGTGCTAGTTACAGTGTCAGTTGCAACATCAGTTGCATCACCAGTTGCAGTACCAGTTGCAGTGAAAGTTTCTGTGAGGATAAGAGTACGAGGAGGAGACATTTTCATATCATGGATCCCATCTACCTATGAGGATGAGGAGCACAACCATGATAGAGGAGACATAATAATTGAACCTTTCTAGTTTGAAAGTGATAGAGGAAATAGAGGAGACATAGGAGAGGATTTGGAGTCCACTGTGAAATATCTATGGCACATAAGAGTGTAATTCAATCCCCATTTGATGTGAAAAAATAATTTTATGGTAAATTGTAGGGTCAAATTGATTTTAGGATAAAAATACACGAGGAGAATGAAGACATCTCTCCAACTCATGAGAGGTATATATAAAATACCAAAGTCTTCATGAAAATTGATAGTGTTTGAGGTCTATTAAAAAATATCACCTTTGTGAAAATAATTATATTTGGGGTTTATTTGTAACATCCCTCTCTTGCGTGCACTGAGAGAACTTATTCTTTGAGGAAACTTGCTTGCAAGTGATCCGAGTTATTATACTATTGGGCATTTGATTATGATTATGAGATATGATGGATTTAATTATATGTTATTTTGTTGTATTTATGTAGACGGGTGCTATTGAATGGTTTCTCCTGAGTGTGCAGCACTTTGGACATTGAGGATGCAGAGGCATCGATGATACCCCTTGGACTCCGGATCGAGTCAGGGAGTGGACTGTTGGGTTTAAATGTTGTTGATATGACGTATGTACATATGATTAAATGTTATGATGATTGATTATTATTGCTGACATGATTCGTTGATGGATGCAGGCTGACAATAGCTTGTCGACCAAACTCACATTTGGAGTAGAGGGGTCATGCACGACAACCAGAGACTTTGAGGGAGAGGTGTGGAAGCATCCCTGCCACAACCTACTAGAACTCTCATCGTGGCTCGAACTATAGGTTAACAATTACCTAGTTTGAGAAGACCCACGATGCCGTGAGGGCAGACTATGTCAGTCTCTCATGATGATTCTAAGGGGTGCGCAATAAGGTAGGGGCCTTATTCCTTAGAGGCCCTTAGTCTCACACAAGATCACCTGGGAGAGTATTGACTCCAGGGGTTTGATGTCTACCAAAGTCAGTCAAGAGGCAAGTGGCACCCTTAGAGCACATAGTGCATCCTGAAGGGTGCGTCACGCAAGGAAAATGGAAAGAAGCGAGTGGCACCCTTGGAGCACGTAGTGCGTCTTGAAGGGCGTGCCGTGCAAGGAAAATGGAAAGAGGCGAGTGGCACCCTTGGAACACCTAGTGCGTCCTGAAGGGCACGTCACGATTTTAAATAGTAAGTGAATAAACCTAGTTGGACTTAAAATGAATCATGTGACAAGTAAGATTTAAAAACAATTTTCCCTAATAAAAATGTCGCCCAACTTAGTAAAATTAAAACCTAGGTCTAAGTAGAACATGTGGTCAAAAAAATAAAAAAAATAATAAATAAACATGTAACAAGAAGTGGGGTAAGAAATTCAAATTTATTTATTAAAGTCAAAATTATAATGGAGGATTAAANGCTGACATGATTCGTTGATGGATGCAGGCTGACAATAGCTTGTCGACCAAACTCACATTTGGAGTAGAGGGGTCATGCACGACAACCAGAGACTTTGAGGGAGAGGTGTGGAAGCATCCCTGCCACAACCTACTAGAACTCTCGTCGTGGCTCGAATTGTAGGTTAACAATTACCTAGTTTGAGAAGACCCACGATGCCGTGAGGGCAGACTATGTCAGTCTCTCATGATGATTCTAAGGGGCCGGCAATAAGGTAGGGGCCTTATTCCTTAGAGGCACTTAGTCTCACACAAGATCACCTGGCAGAGTATTGACTCCAGGGGTTTGATGTCTACCAAAGTCAGTCAAGAGGCGAGTGGCACCCTTGGAGCACATAGTGCATCCTGAAGGGCGCGTCACGCAAGGAAAACGGAAAGAAGCGAGTGGCACCCTTGGAGCACGTAGTGCGTCTTGAAGGGCATGTCGTGCAAGGAAAATGGAAAGAGGCGAGTGGCACCCTTGGAGCACCTAATGTGTCCTGAAGGGCACATCACGATTTTAAATAGTAAGTGAATAAACCTAGTCGGCCTTAAAATGAATCATGTGATAAGTAAGATTTAAAAACAATTTTCCCTAATAAAAATGTCGCCCAACTTAGTAAAATTAAAACCTAGGTCTAAGTAGAACATGTGGTCAAAAAAATAAAAATAATAATAAATAAACATGTAACAAGAAGGGGGGTAAGAAATTCAAATTTATTTATTAAAGTCAAAATTATAATGGAGGATTAAAATTTTAAAAAGGGAAATGGTTGTTTTTATCTACTTTTGCTAATTTAATTTTTAGTTAAAAATAAAAAAGGGCAAATGGTTGTTTTGTCTACACTTGCTAAATTAATTTTTAATTAAAGAGGGAAAATGGTAAATGGTTGTTTTATCTACACTTGCTAAATTGATTTTTAGTTAAAACGGAAAAAGAGGGAAACTTAAAAGAAAAAGTTGAATGTCTAACTTAGTAAGGATTTTTTCCTTGGGAACTTGATATTTATGAACTCAACTAGGAATTAAGTAAGGCTTAAGTCATTTAAGATTTGTAAGGGAATATTGGGACACCAAGGAGCATTTTTAGGAATGTTTTTAGGTGGGTGAGGGAAATAGGAATATTTAATTAGTTAATAAAATTGATTTTTTGGTGTGACTAGGAGATGGGTGACATGTGTACGGGGGAGGTTTTTCGAAATTAATTAACTGAAAAATGAATTTAATGGGAATTTGGGAAACTAATTACTTAAAAAACTCTATAAAAAGGATGGAGGAGGAGGAGTATGGATCCGATTGTTTTGCGTAATGTTACGCTATTGAATTTTTATCTTGAATGAACTTTCTCTTATGGGAGTTGGGATACCCAGCTCGGGTAACGAGTGGTAGCTCGACCTTGCGAGGTGAGATGGGTGCTAGTAGTTCTCTGGTATTGTGTGTGTGGCCCCTTTGAGACTCGGGGGGCTTAGGGGGAAGAAGAGTACCCCTAACATTGGCTGGGAGGTACCGGTGAGGTCACATCGGTCAGCAAGAGAGAGTTGGGTGGAACATGTACGGGATAACAACTCGAAGCTTTCACATTTGGCTACGATATACTTGTGTATATTTTGAATGGTAGTTTAATATTGTTCCTACACCTTCAGTATTGTACTTCTATTGTGTTAAAGATTATGTTGTATTCAATGTTTTATGATCAAGAACTTAAAGTCATCCCAGACTTATGCTCGTTGTATTTTGAATTGATTTCCCTTAGTGAACCCAAACTCTAATTGCAATGACTTCTCTGCGTTGTTTTTATTGATTATTACGAAGAAAAAAATTTGTGTTTTTATCTTTCATCCCTTATCCCTTAAGTTATTAGTCCATGCCTGAGCAGTCAACCAGGAGCCGAATCGACGGTCGTCACTCTGGTGTTTAAATACCTATAGATTCAAATGCCCTACTTTATTGTGCATGGATAATAAGTGAAGGATAAATTTTGCCCAGCCGTCTATCTGTTACTTATCTCTGTGTTTTTATCTTATGATTAATCTCTAATCCTCATGCCTTCTTGTGAATGAGTATCCTTGTGTTTTGATTGATTCATTGTCGAATGATTGGTCCTTTCGCCTTCTTGTGATTGAGTATCTCTGTGTTTTCTTTTTATTCATCTCTAATCATTTCATCTCTGCAATTTCTTGGCATATTATCTCTGTGATTTCTTGGAATATTACCTAGCACTTTGATTGGTATAATCTCTGAGATTTTAATGATAAATCCCAGCTCTTGGATTGGTAAAATCTCTGTGTTATATTACTTACCACTGCAAAAACAAATTACTCTACGATTTTCTCTTTAGATAGCTAATTACATGACATTTTACCCAGCATTCACGCCACCATTTCCTTGGCACATTACATAGAATTTACTCCACGAATTTAATGGCATAATGCACGGTTCTTACTCCACGATTTTAATGGTGTAATGCCCAGTTCTTACTCCATGAGTTTAATATGTTAATCCCTACTTTTTTAATATGTTAATCACTGCGTTTTATGACTGTGTGACAGCGTTTTTGATGTGTCTGTGTTTTTTATAAGTCTGCGATTTTGTTATGTATTTTGGATGGCATTTTACACTCTGCGTTTTCGAATGATAATATACGATCACCTTGGCTCCTTGCCAATTATACAGCGAATCTTTACACATCAATTTCACTCTTTACACAACGATTTCAATTTTTACATAGCGATTTCACTTTTTACACAACGATTTCACTCTTTACACAACGATTTCAATTTTTACACAGCGATTTCACTCCTTACACGRTGATTTCACYTTTACATGGTGATTTCACTTTTTACACAACGATTTCACCTTTACACAACRATTTCACTTTTTATACAGCGAATCACCCAGTTTCTACACAGCGATATTATTTGGTGAATGATTACAGTGAAAATTTTATTACATCAATGTTATTATGGCAATTTTTATGACAGTGCTAATTTTATTGCAGTGATATTATGTTGGTGATTGATACAGTGATAATTTTATTACAGGAAGTTATTATGGCATTTTTTATTACAGTGATGAATTTACTACAGCGATATTATCATGGTTATTGATCGCAGTGATAGTTTTGTTACAGCGATGTTATTATGGTGAATTAATACAACAATAATGTTATTCCAACAATGTTAATATAGCATACCACATAGAGAGTTTTTAAATGGATAGCTTTATTTTCGTGTGTTGAATAGACAACACCATCACATATTTATTGGACATATTGATTGGACAATGCTTTTGCATATGGATGACAGCGAACTTATGGTTGAGCGTGATTGTGTTGTGATGGTTGTTGCGTATAGATTCTTGACAACAAATTTAATAATAAATGTGTGTATGTAGATTCTGGACAACGATATCATGATTAATAATTAGCGATATCATACCTTTAACCAACATCCATATCATATATCTGATAGTCATCCTTAGCATATATTTAATATACAACAATCTCACATATATTTAATAGACATCGTGTTTATCCTTGTATGACTGCGTTTTTATCATTTGATGTTGTGTATGACAACGACTTTGAAGATTAATGATTAATAGACAGTGATTTCATATAATTCTAAACAGTCGGACTATTAGATAAATCTATGCTAGTTAGTGACAGATTAGGGTTAAGATAAATATATGTTAGTGGTTATAAAAGGGTTGTGCAATGAAACCTAACAGACTATTAAAGGTTGGTTTAGGATTGGCTCGAGGAACCTGGATTATCTCAAAACTCCGAGATGAACACTGATATGAATATAAGTGCATGAACTGTGGATTTATATCCTTGTATACTATTGTAAAATGTTGTATAAGATAGCGAACACTACCAAGAATATAGATTTTAAATGATAAAAATTCCATGGACCTTTAGATGATATGATATAGATGCAATTTCATTGCTACAGAATGGTTCCATGGGTTCACACTTTAGGATCATCTTTCAAGGAATGTTTGATTTTTGAGTCTCTAACTTAGAAGTTAATGGTTTATTGGCATAATAGTTTAATAGCTTGCGCAGGATTAATGGTTGAGGGATTAATAGTTTTTTTAGCTAAAACGATTAATAGTTTAACAATTGATTGGTTACTATGAGCCTTGTGCCTTAAGTCAAATTGTAAATGGTGGTTGGTCATAATGGTTCACCACCTATGTTTCCTTGTAGGAACCAGAAAATCCTTCGGTTAGTTGTGCAATTTAATTTGAGCGATGTCACCTTGCATCTTGTCAACTGGTTTATTGGGTGCATGGGTATAGTCTTCATGTAATTTTGTCAGTTAATTCGGTCTCCTAGCGTGTTGAATTTATCTTGTCTTATTGGTCTAGATATGTTATGTTGCACCAGGGTTATTGTCATGCCTATCGCCTTGTGATGGCATGATTCCTGATGAGGGTATCATTGTGTGCCCTGATGGATAGAAGCGAATGATAACCTGGCCGGAGTCTATGCTTCCTGATGTGGGCGTTTGTCCGTTGTAATTGATGTTGGTACTTGGTTTTGTAATGCCTTAATGCGTTGGGTTTTGTGTGCCATAGAGGTTTCTAGTTACTGGTCGTCGAGGTCATTTTGTCGGGATTGTGGATGTTGTCCTTTAGCTTGTAGGCATTGTCTTGCTTGTGTCAGGAGGGTAGTCATTTTTATTGTCTATTGTGTCACATATTCGTTCGGTTGCATGATGTGCTAATTTGGTGGGTCGTTGGTTGTCTGTTGCATGAATGCGTAAGTTGTGTTGTTTACTTGTTGTTGTTGATTGCCTTCCTTCTTAAAACAAAAAAAAACTTTGCACCTGCTTGCATCGCTTCTAGTTGTAATGATTGGGATCGTTACATTATTAAAATAATCCCAATTTAGTGGAAATAAACAATTTTAATGGTTTTTGTTGGGATTGAGATAACTTTCAAAGTGGGGTTTTCCTTGTTCTAAGGATTTTTCTACAGAAATGCAATATTCTTTATCTTTGGATGTTCTATAACTTGATATGGTGAGAAGACACTATTTAAACATTTAATGGTGTCTTTTTAAATTCATAAAATTTATGCACTAATGTAACCTACACTGGTATTCAAGTCTCAAAATTGACATGATATTAAGCCTTCAGGCATACATTAGGCATTGTCCTAGATTATGTAATATTTAAGCATGACGTAATGAGCCTTAGGGATTTAATATTTATGCATGAGCCTTAGGGATGTAATATTTATGCATGATGTATTTAAGCATAAGTCTTTATAAAATGAAAAATTGGATGATGAAATTATGAATATTGTTTTTCAAAAGTGTAAATTTCAATTCCAAAAGTATGAATTTTGAGTAGTTTCGAATCCAAAAAATGTGAATCTTAAAA
Source organism: Picea sitchensis (assembly GCA_010110895.2). Taxonomy (NCBI): domain Eukaryota; kingdom Viridiplantae; phylum Streptophyta; class Pinopsida; order Pinales; family Pinaceae; genus Picea; species Picea sitchensis. Next base: position 10,952 of record SNQJ01S0165548.1, on the reverse strand, counting down.
TCCAAATGTCTCATTTTTTAAAAAAAATTGTGAATTTTGATTCCAAAAGTGTCAATTTTATTGCTTCATTCCATACCTCTTTTTCATATAGACATTGTGCAAATAAATGGTTTACTAACTCTCCATCCTTTTTACACATTATACACCATGTTGGCCCATGACATTTTTGTTTTTTACCATTATCCTAATTAAGGATTTGTGTAGACATCCTAAAAAGTGTCAATTTTAATTATGAAATTGTGAATTTTGATTCCAAAAGTGTTGATATATTAAATTTCTACAATGTGTGTTTAGATTTCAATATCTTGAATCAAGTTATTTTCTAATGTTTATATTAAATCTAAATCTAAGATTAATATAATGAACAATTTATGTTTATATTTCAATGCATAATATCACTATGATAGACATTTGATAAATATATCAGTATTGAAAAGATGCAAAAAAAATAATTTAAAATAAGTGTTAATGATAGTCATTGCATTGCAGCGTTGTACTTTTTCAAATCAATTTAAGGAAACATACAACAAGATTCCATATAAACAAAATGATAACTATGAGGCAGTGTGTGCTAAACATTTCCTCACCTTAGTTGCAAACACTATAGCTTGTTTATTGTAGAAAATTTATTCACAAAACCAACATCAAAAGCCCGAAGAAAAGAGAGGAATTTTCTTTTAATACATTTCCTTCATGCAATAGTTATTAATTAAAATAAGTAAAATCATTGTATAAAAATCAAATCAAGATATAAACTAAATGAAATGTTTAAATTGTGTAGGTTATATGGCTCTAATATCATATTAACGAATACAAAAATCATGCAACTACAACTTGTATAAAAAGAACAAATGTGTATGATAAACTTAACATTACTTATATTATACACATTAAACATACTTAAATATATACAAAAATTATATCGCTGAAATATTCCCTTGGACTATGAACCCTTCAACTTATAAAAATATCTACAAATAGAAGGGAAACTATAATGGTGATATGTTTGACTATTCAACCATATTTGTAAATCAAACAAAATTGAAATTGTGAGCTACTTGACAAATGTTTATGATGAACCTAACACTACTTATATTATACACATTAAACATACTTAAATATATACAAAAATTAGATAGTTGAAATATTCTCTTGGACTATGAACCTTTCAACTTATAAAAATATCTACAAATAGAAGGGAAACTACAATTTGATATGTTTGACTATTCAACCATATTTTCAAATCAAACAAAATCAAAATTATGAGCTACTTGACAAATGTGTATGATAAACCTAACACTACTTATATTCTACACATTAATCATACTTAAATATATACAAAAATTAGATAGTTGAAATATTCCCTTGGACTATGAACCCTTCAACTTATAAAAATATCTACAAATAGAAGGGAAACTATAATGATGATATGTTTGACTATTCAACCATATTTACAAATCAAATAAAATTGAAATTATGAGCTACTTGACTATACAATGATATTTATAAATGAAATGAAATAAACATTTTTAATTTCAGCACACTATCATAGAACATAAATTGTCATTTCACCATCATAAACAATATAAGAGAAATCAAAGATCAAACAATAAATTGATATTTTGATATATATATATATATATATATATATGAAAGTTCGCATAGTTACACAACCAAATACATAGGTTCCACATGCATTTTAGGTTATGTAACACCTCGGGTTTCGAAGCTCCATTTTAAATAATGTATTGTTACAATGTTGAGAGGTCTGAGTGCCCAAACAATTATTAAAGGACCAGTATTCCCAAGAAATGTAATGTTTTGATCATTATTAATAATAAACACATCGTTGGTTACTCGACAGACAAGCACTAGAGTTATAGGGGGCTATGATTCCACAAGAGAGGGGGCTTGAGGGGATAAATGTTTATTCCTATGTTAATTACCCTTTTTGCCTAAGGAAGGGGAACGGTTACATGAGCTTCTTGGTGAAGGCCAGGAGGTTCTTGATTCCCCATGAAAATACTTAAACCCATCCCTAGTCGGATTGTGGGGTTGGTTGTTGGCTCGTCCGCTCCTTCACTCTGGCATTCATACCATTCTTTCCCTCATGCCCTTTCATGCACTCACTCACCCATTCATTGATCCATCCCCACCCGCATCTCGGTTGAGTAAAGGGAAAGGAACTGTTGAAGATTAGCCACGGGATAGTTGGTTGTAATGGTCATTGGTGCAATCTAGACATGACGTGGGGCTACATGTCTAAGATGCGTTGGCCTGTGCCCTGTTTTGCTCAGAACTACGAGTCCTGAGAGTTCTAGCATTGAGATTCTGGACCAGTTGTGTTGGAGGCCCTAGAAAAAGGAGAAGGATTTCCTGAGGGACTGTGTGGAAGAGAAGGGTGGAGGTCCATTCTCTTGGGTGGTACAGGCTGGGTGGAAGAGAGTTGGGTACTTGGATTATTGTGGGTACTAGGAAATCTGTGAGATATTGAGAGCTGACTGATTTGGGAATCCAATTACACTCTAGAACCATCCTTGTGGATTCATAGCCCTAGCTCGGGGGTGACACTGCTATTGATATTTGGAGCAGTGGCATCTACGGTTGGGTGGAACGTCCTTGGTCTGCAGCC
>SNQJ01S0165547.1:0-21078 GCA_010110895.2 Picea sitchensis | reverse complement strand
CGTTCCATCTGAAGTGGGTGATCCCCCCTAGGCCGGGCTCTGCCAAAGTGTCCTGGGTGGAACATCCTTCTTTCTTCATGTGCAAAGGCTCATCATAACGCTATCCTGTCTCTGCCATCCCAACAACCATCTGATGGGCTCTTCAGCCCCATGGAGGTCCGAGGTAATCATCTCCCCATGTGTACCGGTCCACTGGTACCTGTCCGTCGGGCATGGTCCTGCACATCAAAAACTTCGCCCTCCATGGGCTCATAGCAATGTCAATCATATCTCATCATTAAATTTATCAAATACACGCATAAAACCCTTAGCATATCATCTAATAGCTCAAAGACATTACACTGACCTACTATACAAAACTGAAGAAAAGACAAAGTGCCCTGTTGGGCCAGCATCCACAAGAAGAGGAAAGTTTCCAAAGGATATCATTCAAGCCATGTAACATGAGATGGTATGGTCTAAGGATGTCCAGACACGGTGAAGACCAGGGGTAGGTATTATCCGTGGGTGCCTTTGTAGGAGGCGAGCTGTACCTGTCATGGATGCAGTTCTTTCCAAGCCCTTTTATTGCCTTTATTCTTTCTTGTTTGCTTCAAGATCTGACCAGAGGACACTGCCTTGGCGTGGTGACTAGAACTGACAGTGTTACCCACTAGTATTTTCGCAGAAATGATAAGGCTGGCTCGTGATGAGACCCCCTTTCCCTTGGCCATGCAACCAAGGGTCATTGCCCTGGCGTGGTGACCGGATAATGGCAATGACATACTGCTAGATACCTATGAACATAATGGGCCGGCTCGTGATGAGACCCCCTTTCCCTTGGCCATGCAACCAAGGGTCATTGCCCTGGCGTGGTGACCAGATAATGGCAATGTCATACTGCTAGATACCTATGAACATAATGGGTCGGCTTGTGATGAGACCTCCAATCCTCTTGGTTAGGCCTTGTTTTATTATTTTTCTTTGGGTCCCCTTTGTTTCTTATCGAGAGGCCTTTTATTGCCTTCTCGGGTATTATCTTTCTTTGGGTCCCCTTTGTTTCCTATCGAGAGGCCTTTATTGCCTTCGTATCCCTGGGCAAGGCATTCTAGGTTTTATTTCCCATGGCTTTTATCTTTTACCAGCTGCTTTTACCCCCTTCTTCACAGGACAAAGTGTAACCCTCAAATAGGTCATCCTAATGCCCAGACTAGGGAAATGGGATGGATGTGGTTGGGAGATAAGATGTGATGATAGAATGGTGGGAGCGGGACGATGGCTCTCTTCAACTTCCTGGTGGAAACTCAAAACTTATGGATACAAGCTTGTTAGGGCACTCCGTTAATCCCCCAACAATGGTCGGCGGGTTAGCGTAAAGATCCAAGCAGTTGTCAGAAATGTATGGAACCTGACCATGATACCTGGTTCACTACCACATGGAGCAAGAGTCTTCTGATGCAAGTCCAAGCCGATGGTGATGGGATGCTGCCGCTGCTGACAGGACAATTCTGGCGAAGAAGAAGAAGGATGGCCCTCCAGGGCCATGCGTTTAGGTCAATCCTGCTCTATAATCATGTCTTGGACCTGTGGGCCTGAGACATGATCTCCTAGTTATCCCTAGAAATCGGGATAACAGTTCTAACTCTGAACAAAAACAACTATGTACCGATCATATACCTGCCTCTGATGGGAACCAACCTCTTAACCACAAGTGCTAAACTCTAGGTGAAACTCAAAATGCCAAATCCAAAGGAATGCATGTTGGCTCTTAACCCTAAGATTTTGAAGGGTGAAAATCTAGGGGTTAACATACCCAGGCGTCCCCATTTCAGGGGGAGTCCAGAAATCCTTTCAAAGTGGGTATTGCCTAGAGTTCTCCTCGGGACTCATCCCAATCTTGGGAGTCGCGTCTCCCTGTAAGGGGACATAGGGAAACGTCCCCCTAGAGTCCCCCCGTCCCGGGGATGTGGGAAATGTGGGGGACGCGACCCCACCCTAGGGGACGCGTCCCATGGAACACTGGATAATACATGTGTGGGGCGCCTCAACATGTGTGCTAAGTGGGTGAGCACTCCATCCAAACCATAGTCCCTGTCATAATGAAGAAAATCTATTGTGAAGAAGACCAATATGAGCTAGGGCACTCTAGGATCAAGAATATGTAGCTAACTTTGTCATGCATGCCTATAACTAAGGCTCCTAAAATGTAGTACTGCTAAATGTAGAAAGTTCCAGAACTTTATGAAACTCAATGTGTAGTAGGCTCTAATCAATGTGAAACTTTGGATGTGCTTTTAGATGGACCAACTTGATGAAATCAAGTTGGAACTTTACCCTCCATCTATGCATGTACACTGGGGGCTAACACTACTGCAAGGTATGTCATAGAGTTTAATTAATGCTTATAGTTACCTAAAATTAAATAAACCCTATTGATAGATTGGACTCTTTGTTGGATAGTAGTGTGAAACACCCAAATTAAAATTTGGTAGCCAATTTATTCTCCATGTATTATTGTGCATTATCTCCATTTATAGGTTTGTAGGCATCCTTTTTCAAACCTTGCAATAGGATTTGTGAGCACTTAATTTGTAATAATTCTTGAGATTTTAAAGTAGGGAGCAAGGGGCACTAATACAATAGTTTTGCAATTTCTATATATTATTTGTAAACTCTTTGTTTCTTGCATGCACAAAAATTTCCTTTTTATGTTGTTTAACATTAATTTTTCAACATAGCCACTATCATATTAAATCATCACATTTGTATTAGGTTACAGAGGCGTTGAGGGAACGATATTTTGGACCCCGACTTGAACTTCAATCTCATGATCATGTAAGTGGTAGGTGAATAAAATTGTTAGCTTATACATGTATTATTGTTGTTATTTGGTTTTAAGGATTCCACTATATGTGTATGGCCATTAATATCTAATGTTTTCGAGGAACATTGACACTGTTTTAAAATCTACTTTCTAATCAGGATTAATATTTCATGCTTATCGACAAGCTCTAGTGGGACCACTCTATTAAAGATGATATGTTCATTAATCATTTTTTGTGCTAGTGATATTTATAATGCCTCTCAAAAGTGTACCAATAAAAACTTGTTCTCAACTTTCAATTGAATGTAGGACTTCTATCTCAGTACTCATATTAAGAAGATCAGGTAATGCTATCCCAAATTGCTTTTTGATTAGAACTATACTAACTATTATGTTGAGATTATAAGATATAGTATATATATTGTGATCTCTTTAACAAATCCTTATCTAACAAGAATAAATTGTAGAAATGTAATGACATTTAACATAGATCACAAGAAGATGCTCACAAGTAGAGTGAAATAGTATAGGTTCCCTTAGGCCAAAGAAGGAATGAATTCACTTGAACGAGATGATGACAAATGACAAGATACAAAATCCAACTCATGGGGATGGATAAGATCACCAAAATCATGCCAGGATTGGTATGTGCATTCACAATCTTCATCCATCCATCTTTGAATGGGGTTGCAGTATGATAATGATTATTCATACTTGCTCTAAACAAGGTCTTTATGATGCAACCCTTGCATCTCATAACGCTGATCCACATGCTCCAATATATGGCCTCCTTGTCTTTCATGTAGATTGTCACTTCTCAAGGCTTGAAATGGCTTCATAAGAGATTTGCAAAATACATCATGGCTGCCTAAAAAAGATAGAGATGAGATGTGAGAAGTTGGGGACCAAATTTTGAATAAAAAATTTTGCTCCCAATTTAGGGCTTGTTGACCCTTTATATCTGGCTGGAAATTCTTACAACAAGCCATAAATTGAAAACACTTTTTTCCCCATAGATATTTCAGCACCAAAAACATACTTCCCAACTAGATTTTCAATGACATTGAGGAAGAGATAAAGAAAGAGGTGGCTGAAAATTTCTGCTATGAAAATCTGCAAACCTCATGCAATTTACAGTCAAAAGAAAGTCCTCTAATGCTGATTTTTTATGCACATATTCTTCAAAATTTAGAGAAGATGATGGCTGGAAATTTTTTGCATTTTTACCATTGAAATCACACCCTCTTCGCTGCAAAAATTCTGCCTTATTTATGAGACAATGTGATTGGAAAATTTCTAAATATTGACTGTCTTATACATGCCTCATAGAATGAAATAAAACATCATCATCCTTCATCAAATATGGCTATAAATTACCCAAAGAAAATTCTGCATTGTCATCATCAATAACATGTTCTCCAATCTGAATTTGTTTTTGAACTATTATTGCACAATCTGTACTCCTTCCCAAAGCCCAAGGCAAGTAAGGGAGATTGATCGCACAAATAGGATATCCCATCACTGTCACCATAATAGGAAATCCCCACTTTCTAGGGATAGGCAAGTTCTACCCCAGGAGAGGTATCCCCGGGTAACCTAAAGGGCTGAAAAGCTAGGGTTATGTTCAAGATATATCTCCCCCTCTCACTGGTTACCAAAGTCACTAAATATGTGTCTAAAAATGAGGTTAATGAAGTGCTTGATGTACCTTCCCGAACAAGACAATATAGCATGCATATACACTAATCCCAAGTACAAATATGATAATAAAACCTCAAAAGACAATGGACAATGACAATAAGTGTTAGCTGATATAAATTGTAGCAGTGAATAAGTTTACAACACCAATTGATAAAATGTAACAACTACAACAAATACTCCCTGTGAAAAGCTTGAAAGACAATGAAAAGATAGCATTGACTAAGTAGAATGATAATAACTTTTCACAAGCAATTTCTAAAATGATTAACTAGCAATTAATGTTGAGTATGAAAATTTGCTGTAATTAGATGGCTGTAGCAAACATTTCTAACAACAACAAATAAGTTAGTGATCTAGGCTAAACTAGGGTTAGAGATAGCTAGTAAAAGCTTAGGAGAAGAGTGTTTGAGTGCTTAATCAATCCTTCAACAAGAGAGAGGCAAGAACTAGTGCCTCCTAGGGCTTAAGGAAGTCAAAGTGGAAGACTTCTTTCTAAGGCTGCAATCAATTTGATAATGCACAAAAGTCTAAGAGGGAAAAATGCCTAGAGAAATAGTAACTTAAGTCCCCATATGCATTGACCTCAAGAGAGAAGATGTTAGGGGTGTAGGCAATTCTAGGCCCTAACACCTTGATCTCCCTAGGCCTCTTATGGGATAAAACTTATGCAAAGATAACTAAGTCAAAATCCTTAGAGTGCTAGCATTTTAGGGCTCTAGGGTTTCACTCATTACTAGATCAATTTAATGGAAAAGCTTGGCAAATAGAAAAGTAAGAAAGTAGCAATTTTAAGTTCCTTACTTCAAGCATTAAGTATACCATGCACTTTCATAATCTTGTATGGAGCAAATCAAACCATACACAAACCATTCAATAGACGACAAAAATGCAGATTTATTTCTGCACCAAGAATAATCATGAAAATACTCATGCAAGATCACCATAAAGCTTCCAAGATTGATCCAAGTTGCTGCAAAAAATAGCCTTATACAAGAGTGTGCCTTACAATTTCAGCCAATATCCCTCACTAGGGTGCAAATTCCATACCTCTTCTCTTGTGTGATAGGTTTTTATGTGAAAATGAGAGTACTTCATGCTTATTTATACAAAATTGACCTTTAATTAATTTTCGTTCAAATAAGGTCAATTTCGCCAATTCTTTACAAAATAAAATTCAATTTTGACATAATAAAAATTAATTAACATCTAAAGACACCTCCAAGGGTGACGCCATGCCCTTATAGGGTGACGCCGAGGCTTAAAGGTGGAACGTTGAGTCTAAAATGTAGGGTGCTTGGCCTCCAAAGGCCCTATATGATGCCCACATGTGCCACCGTGCTCATAAATGCCTCCAAATGAAAACCCTAGCTCTCGAAGCGACATCTAGGGTCATGATGGTGATGATCAGCACCCTGGCACAACATCCATGTGGAAGAGCAAGTTTCCCCTGGGTCTAGGTCTGCTATGGTGCCTCCAAAGGCAATGCCCTTCTTTTTCCCAGTGCAAATCTTCACTTTCTTCTTACCCCTTGTTGGGGTTGCAACATCCATATGTGGACTTTAAGGCCCCATGAAGGTCCGAGCCAATCATTCCCTCATGTGTACCTATCCATTGGGCAAGGTCCGCATCAACAAGAAGCACGCCTGTGTCTACATAAGTCACAGGGATCATAGCATGTAAATCACATCCAATAATTAAATTACCCAAACATGCATCAAACCCCTTAACGAGACAAATGCTCAAAGACGCTTTATGCAACTTGACATGTTAGGTTTGGAGAAGGTCTCGTGGTGTCCTATTGGGATAACTCTCTTAAGTTTGGGTGTTTCCCAAGGAATCTAATCCAAGTCATGTAAGTGTATGAGGTGGCATAGGGTAAGTATTTTAAAGCGCATGGAGTGCATGTGATAAAAGGGAAATGTAAAGTCTTACCCGTGAGTGCCTTTGTAGAGGGTGAGCTACACCTTGTCATAAATACAATGTTTCCTAGCCCATTCATTGCCTTTATTCTTAGCTTTATTTCTTTGATCTTTGCTTTTGTGCTTCAAGGAAAAGTTGAGGGTCACCGTCCTCGGATGACTTGAGGTGACAACGTTATCCACAAACATTTCACCTAAATGAGAAGGCTCGCTTCGTGATGAGACCCCCTTCTTCTTGGCTATGCCACCAAGAGCCACTACCTTGGTTTGGTGACCAAATAGGTGGTATTGGGCCATACCGCTACATGCCCATGGTCATAATAGGCCTGGCCAAGCGATGAGACCTCGATGATCCCCCCATCCATCAACTAGTACCTTGAGTGTTTATGTATCTTATGGGTCCCCTTTTTTTATCGAGAATCCTTTCATTGCTTTCTTCAACGGATCCCTCGGGATGAAGCATCTCAAAGGTTTTAACATTGACTTTTAACTCTTGCCAGCTACTTTTACCCTCCGGGTCTTTAGCCCCTTCTTCCGCCAAGGCAAGGTGTACAACCTCTTCTTAGGCATAGCCGCATCCCAATGCCCAAACAAGGATAGGAGATATGGAAGGAATAAATATGGAAAATGGCATGGAGGGAACAGACGATGACTTTTCATGAATCCACCCAAGAGCAAACCCATCCCAAAGGGAAACCACTTACTAGGGCACCGTGGTTACCCTTCTAGGTGGCAACGAGGTAAAAGAGCATAATTTCCAAGCAAACGCCACAGAAATGAAGAAGGATTCAATACAACATATTCAAGTGTTTCAAAATCAGAGTGATACATATACCATGATACCATGACTCATTACCCCATGGAGCAAGACCCATCTCTAATACAGGACCAAGACAAGGTGATGGATGCTGCAGCTACTGACAAAGTGGAGGCACCAAAAGGAAGAAAAGATGGGCCCACAAGCGCCATGCTCAAGTCAATATCGCCCTCGGTACTCCATGTCTAAAACATGAGGGCCTCAAGACATAATATCCTTAGTTATCTCTAGGCTAGGGGATAACATCCTGCCCAACTTGTGGACATGTGCTCACCATAGAGCCGCATGAGAACCCCAACATCTTTGCATGTCCCGGCCTACTAAATCTCAACAAAGGATATTAGTAATCCCTAGGGTGGTGATATCACCCCTGTTCATATATGATATAATAAACAAATAAAGAGCATCTCTAATCTAGCATATGATCATGAGCATACATATATACATAATGAATCAAGACGATATGAAAATGCAACTACAAGTATGCTAACATGATATGCAATGGTATGCACAATGGATGCAAATGCCTACCTATTCTAACTTACCAGATTACCCGTCAAATGCTAGGTATAAGCATACAACCAAGCATTAACCACGCTAGAAATGTATCATAACACCCGCCTCTGGGCTTCATCATAAAACAAAACAATGACAAGTTAAGCACAAATAAACATGAGTTAGAGCATGCCTTATATCATAAGAAGTCAGAAAGTCTAGCTCATGGAGGCAGAAGGGAGGGACAAAATCATTAACACCTTTAGGAAAGTGATCAATCCATTTTAGAAAAGGATCGAGAGGTCAAGTGAATCGCTGGTTGGCTCAAAGAGTTTGAGGGTTGACTACCTTGGATGTCATCACTCCCTAGGGTCTAAGAAGGTATTAACAAGAACTTAGAGGGAAAATGACAACTTCTCGAAAAGTCGAAGATTGAGATAATAAAGTTCTTAAGGAATTCAACCTCCCTTGAATTCTAACGGAAAGTTTTTACCTAAAGAAAACTTGAAACAAGAGAGATGTTCCCCAACTACATCCTTAGTGACATAACGAGGTAAAGTAATAGGAGGGAGCCGGACAACCTTGTCACAACTATCCTGCTTCAGACAAGCAATGTCCTCACCTTTATAAAAAATTTGATAATAACGACCGGGCTGATAATCTTCTTCATAGAATAAATCCAAGTGCTCAAGGAATACTCATCCAAATCCTCAAAGTATGACCGGAAATCATCATGAGAACATTACATTGGGTCATCCTTGGGTGCTTGAAAAACTTCAGAATTATATCATCTCTTTGTTGCCAAATGTCAAAATTATTAGAAACATCATATGATTGTTGTAAAGGGAACATTCAAAGATATCCTTCCATATCATAAATGGGATCCTCATTAGAACCAATCAAATCCCACTTACATCTTCCAACATGTAAGGAACTCATCAATATTATCAATCATGTCACTACCTTTATCATTACATGAAGGATTTAATGCATCCAAGTGCTCCTCAAATAGTTTCTTCACTTTCCAAATCATAAAAATAAAGCATCATCAAAATCTTTGAAAGGGGAAATAACTTACCGTGTTCACTTTTTGTTGTGCAGGAGCGTCAAAGGCTTCATCCCCAAGACTCGTTTCTTTAATCATCTTTTCGCCTTCATCGGAAATGAGGGACCTAGCTCTTCCAAGGGTTCCTTTACTTCTTAACCTTATGAATCATAGAACAAAGTGTCATCAAAAACCCGGAAAGGAAAATGATTCACCTCATTCTCTTCGCCTTGTGCAGGAGGGATAGTATCTTGGAGAGCTTCATCTGACGAAGGAGTGGATACTAGTGTCATCCTCATAACTCACATCTTTAGTCAAGTCTTTACTACATTCTATTGAATCATGGGAAAAATCTTGCTCCTCTTTAAGGGGTCGACAACTTTCTCATAAATCTCTCCTTCTATATTAGAGTGTCCTTGGTATTGAGTATGGTACACATCCCTCAGATCTTCCACAATCTCAATGGTGAATCCTTCATCCTCTAGGGCTATTGCTAGATTTTGAAGGGCATCTTCATATGTCTGACATTGTGGTTTGAAAACTCAATAAACCTACTAATGAGGTTCTTCCATTTTAAAGATGATATACCCTTATCTTCGCAACAACCCTTAATCCAATCTTTCAAAAAATATTGTGTGGAAAGTATGAACAATTTTACTAGAACATCCTCCCCTTCCAAATTTTATCTCATCACTTATATACATCAAGAATTCTACAATGTGAGTAATTGGGAGGCCTTCGAATCTTTGAGAGTTGTTTAACCATTTTGTATCAAAATAATGTGGGTATCCTTGAAAACTTTCAAAATCAATAGTCGGATACTACACTTGTTCCCAAGGTGCCATTATCCCATATCTTGGAAATATCACAAAGTTGAGAGTAAGGTGGCACCTTGAAAAGGTCGGAGTCATGATATCCTCTGCATGATTATCAAAGGAGTGAGGGAATCACCCTCGCGAGAGTCTTTGAGGGAAAAGGCTACCCAAAAGTGCGTCGTGTTGAAGAATATCTACCATTGTTCCCCGACAACGGTAAGCCTAAAAATGTTATCGCATCAACTGCATCTTCAAGATTGATCCAAGTTGCAAAAAATAGCCTTTATAATAAGAGTATGCCTCACAATTTCATCCAAAATCCCTCATTAGGACACAAATTTCAGGCCTCTTCTCGCGGTGGAGAAGTTGTGATGTAAAAAATGAGAGTACTTAATGTTTATTTATACAAAATTTTGACCTTTAATTAATTTTCGTTCAAAATAACACTTGGCCAATTTACAATAAAATTCAATTTTGACATAATAAAAAATTAATTAGCATCTAAAGACACCTCCAAGGGTGACATCATGCCCTCTAGGGTGACGCTGAGGCCTGCGAATGTTGAGCCTAAAATGTAGGGTAAGTGCTTCTTGGCCTCCGTGAGCAATGTTTCTGCAGCACGGCTTAAGCGGAGCCGCTTTTAGAAGCTTAAGCGGCCATTTTCAAAAATCCTCTACGGTTACCCCGAAGCGCCTATTATATATATATAAATTCTATATATATTACGCTATATTCAAAAAATATTTAGAAAGACAAATTAGTTTAATATATGAAACATGCATATTTGTACATCAATATAGATAGAAATGACATCCATACTACATAGTTCATCAATGATTAATCATTCGAAAATCAACCATCTAGGATTCTAGATTCTAGTAATTACTAGATTCTGTGAGCTCATGTCATAATCATCAAGATTGGGATCATCACTAACGCTTCCCTCCATCCTCCTCCTCCTCCCCCATATCCAATGCAATCCATGCATTTGTTGATGTGGAGAATGACCCCTCAAGAGTGATCACCATCATCAAAAGTGATTGACTCTAGCACTAGTTCATTAAGATCCAAGTTGGTTATCGCATCCAAGTTGGCTAATGCCAACTCAACACTGTTATTCAAACTTCAAACCCATATCATCAAGAACACATCCTTATGAGCTGTTCTTCAACCACTTTCTTTGCCTCAGATATAAGACGGTTGGTGCACATACACCACTAAGTCAACTGACATGATGACAAAGAGAAGAGTTTATACTTGAGTGAAGGGTACATTTTACCGGGGTCGTGGACAAAAGAGTTGGACAATCAATGCCACCAACATCAGGTACATAAAGGGATTGGTTCTCTTGATTAAACGTTAGTTCCATACCCTCATACATGATAGAATCCAAGGAAACATTGCATCTTGCCATTCTTGAAATCCTAAAAACCGTTAAGTCCTATCAATTTCCATGAGACCTAAAATTCTACTTTCTCCATATGAAGTCCAATGAGGTTCCGGGAACTAATTTCAAACATCCCAAACAATTAATAATGGTAATGTTAAATTTTAAAGTAAAAGTGACATTCTCCACTAATGGTAATGTTAAATTCTTAAAGTAAAAGTGACATTCTCCTTTATCTTCTATTTTCATCCTTTTATCAAGGGTGGAATTGAGGGGGGAAATATCTTTATTCCTCCTCACTTTCCCTAACCCATCCCTAACCACACTCCACACTCTAACTCTACTCAAAAACAAACAAAATGATTCTTAAGGAAGATTTTGAACCTCGAAGCGAAGCTTCCGGAATTCAGCCGCTCGATTTCGAAGCCGGGTTTCCTACCCAGCCTTTTCCTTCGAAGGCTAATCCTCGCCGCCAAGCGAAGCTTCGAGGCTCTGAGCTAGGCTTCCGTAACATCGCTCCAGGGTCTCCACGATGCCCACACGTACACCTGCTCATAAATGTCTCCAAATGAAAACCCTAGCTCTAGATGATGTCTAGGGTCATGATGGTGATGTTTTGGGCCTTCAAGGGCCAACATCCATTTGGAAGAGAAAGGTCTCCCTGGGTCTAGGTTTTCCAGGGTACCTCCAAAGGCAATGTCCTTCTTTTTCCCAGTGCAACCAATTTATTTATACTCGCTAGGGTTGTAACATCCATTTGTGGGCTTTTAAGCCCCATGAAGGTCCAAGATAATAATTCCCCCATGTGTACCAGTCCAAAAATGGTACCTGTCCATCGAACATGGTCCTACAACATCAACAAGTACACCCTCCAATAGGATCATAAGTCACAGGGATCACAACATGTAAATCAAATCTAATAATTAAATTACCCAAACATGCATCAACCCCCTAATCCAGACAAATGCTCAAAGATTTTATGCAACTCCTTGACGTTAGGTTTGAGTAGTTGGGTCTCGTATTTTCCCATTGGGTTAATCCCTCTTAAGTTTGGGGTATTTCCCGTGTGGGATCTAATCCAAGTCATGTAAGTGTATGAGGTATTGAAGTTACATTTGGGTATGAGGTGATGTAATAACATGGAAATGTAAAGTCTTACTTGCGGGTGCCTTTGTAGAGGCTAGCCGCGACCTTGTCATAAATGCAATTGTTTCAGCCCATTCATTGCCTTTTATTGTTAGCTTCATTTATTTTGATATTCTTATTCTCTTTGCTTCAAGGAAAAGTTGAGGCCAATATCCCGCTTGATGACCGAGGTGGCAATCTATCCACAAACATTTCATGGAAATGAGAAGGCCGCCTCGTGATGAGACCCCTTTCTCCTCGACACCGGCTATCATCCGACACCATGCCGTGACAAGGGCCTTCAACTTATCCCAAATTAAGGAAAGAAACAAAGAATGGGAAAATGATGGGCTTTGAAAACGCCCCAGAACCATGTCCACGTCCGCCTGAGTCTTGACCCTAACAACTTCACCCACTTTACATGGCTTTTTAGAGAGGGATCTCTTTGGAAACTCTACTTGACTTAGGGAAAGATTCACCCAATAGGACACCTTGTCATCCCTCCCATATTCAAGCTCGACAAGTCGCATAATGTCTTTGAGCACTTTACTCCGTTGACATGGTAATCTTGATGCACATGCTTAGTGGCTTCATTTATTGATTGGATTTACTCATCATGATGTTAAGGACTTGAGATCCTTGGAGGGCATTGCCATTTGTCTTTGGCAAGATCTAGTTGGTGGACAGCTTTGGAAGAACAACAAGCCTAGCTTGCTTCCATGGGGGCTTGAAGCTCACGTGAATGCCAAGGGCCCGAATGCCGGATGAGAGAGATGAAACCTCAAAGGCCTAGAAGATGACTTTGATGACATAACCTAGCCCCCACATGCCAAACCTTTTCCTAGGAGAGGAAAAACGCCACCTAGGGGTTAGGGTTTGGTGGTGGTGAGTTTGATATGCATTGGCACAAGGACACATTTTGAGGAGGTTGAAGCTTTGACCATGAAGGAAGTGACTTGATGCTTGACATGTCAGGAAGCCCACACACCCCACCAACACCAATGACTTCTCCTAGTGCCAAAACGCCCCTAAAGCAAGGACGCCACTTTGAATTAGGTTTTCTTCTATGTAAAAGCAAATTTTAAGGAATTGCTTTAATATTATTTTGTAAAGGCAAGATTAGGGTTGTTGACCTCTAGTCTTGTGGTTTACCCTAATATTATGTGGAAAAACCATTTTGTATTAAATTTGTATAAATAAGAGGATCATAAGATCTCTTTGAGTCATATCTCCCATGTGAGAAGGCGATACTTAGCTGAAATTTTCGGGCCATTCTGGAGCACCATCTCCGCTTTTCTCTATTATTATGGTTTTCTCTTACTATTGATTGGTAAAAGTGGTGCGCTATACTTGGAGGTTTTTTCTCATGCTTGTGGATGGATTATTCTTGGTCACTTAGTGTTTGAAATTGCATCTATTTGGAATTGGTAAGGAAATTCTTGCATTTATTGTCTTGAAATTCTTGCTTTTTTCCAGAAATGTTAGTGGATAAACCCTTGGAGGATTATATAGCATACACCCTCCCCAAGATTCATTTATTTGCTTGTGGAAGGTCATTGATTGCAAGGTTGCTTGGAGAATTACAAGGATGTACACCCTCCAAGTCACCTTTGTTTGTTTAAGAAACCCTAGGGAAGTAAAAGGGCTTACACCCCATGTTATTTGTGGATCAAGCACATACATCCAAGGTCATTGTTTTGCATAAGATTTTGCTAAGAGAAGTAAAAAGGCTTACACCCTCTTAGCATTTCCTAGTGGACCTAGTTTGCCTTGGGGAGTAAGAGGATTTACACCTCAAGGATTTAGTCTAGTCTTCACATTTTTTCACCCCACAACCCAATAGTAAGGTACTAATCATTTTAAATTTGTAATAGAGAAATAAAATTGTTGCATTGGGATACATGAAAATACAAGGAATCAACTTGTTCAAATTGCTTTCTTCATTTGATGTTATAGGCTTGCTATTGTCCGTAGGGAATCTCAATTGGCTAAGGTTTCTTATTGTTGTTAGAAATTTATGCTACAACCATTAGCTGCAACAAATCCCCTTTTCAAGATCACTTCTCAATTTCTACCGCTGGAATTAGTTGGAAAGTTGCTGGCTATAAATCTATTTGATGTTAGCTATTGGTGGCACCCTTTGTGGCTTTGATTTTGTTGGTTAAAAGTTGTTGCTGTAGAAAAACACTGCTACAGCCAATTGGCTGTCACAAATATACTCTGAAAACTTATCTTTGCAACCATCTAAATACCACTAAAGTTGTGCTAAAGTGTTGAGAATTTATCTACATGTTTTGTGCTTCCTAACTCAACTAATCTTCGATGCTTTATGGTTAAATCTGCAGTAGTTAGTTGATTTCATCGCTGATATATATTTCTGATTACTTCTGCAATTAGGGGACAGCAAGCTAATCCTGCTTTGTCCACCTAACACAACAGATGCAATCTTGATTTTCTTGTGTCTCGGGGAGTGATGCAAAGGGGACTAGGGAGGGGAAGGGAAAATGGTAATGAGGGGAGTGATGCAAAGGGGACTAGGAGGGATGGGGGAGGAGTGAGGGGTGGGGAGGAAGAAGGTGAGAAGGAGATGGGCATTGAGGGTAGTTTGATTCAATTTCCGTAGCAACTCGATTAAGTTTCCTTGGTGGAGATAGTAGGTGGATCGAACCGGTGCTCGAACTTGTGTACTAGTTTGAGGGTGCTGGTTGCATAGAGGGAGCGTAGGGTCTACAACATGAGAGGACCACAAACTTGGTGTGAGATGGAGCTGAGTTGGTCGCCGACTGGTTACGTGAGCAACAGAGTGGGAGCTGGGAGAGCTGGCCGCAAACCTTGTCTCAGTCGGGACAGGGTTACGAGGAGAGGGTCGGAGGGCCATCGCAATACAACACGAATTGAGATGAGGGTCTGAGTTGGGTCGAGGTGAAAGCTAGTCTTGGTCGAGGGCGTGAACAAGGCTGGGTAGTGGGCGAATTGCGGGCAGAGTTGTTTCGAGAGTGTCGAGTGTGGGTTGAAGATGAGCTGGCCGCAACCAGGTATGCGAGTAGCAAAGTGGGAGCTAAGAGATATGGCCTCAGACGAGAGAGGGTTATGCGGAGAAGGCCGTCACGTGCAACAGAGGAGGTCCGTTGCGATACAGGACAAGCAACTGAGGGTTTGAGCTGGGTTGCAGTGAAAGTTAATCTTGGTCGAGGGTGTAGATAGGGCTAGGTCACAGGTGGAGTTGGTTTGGCTAGGTCACAGGTGGAGTTGGTTTGAGGGTGCTGAGCGTAGACAATGTTAATGCTTATGCCATATTATAGTTCTTTGCATTTCCAATAGATAAGAGCATCATAAGAACAAGATCACCCAGAAATACACATTCACAAGAGACAACATTTAACTCGAAACCTCTAGGGGAAGAAACCCAAAGAAAAACTTCCTTATCATAAATAGCTTATACAATGTTCAAGAGATAACTCTCAAACCAATACAAAGTCCTCCCCAAGAGATGCTTACTCTTCTTCTCTCCAATAAAAATTGCAGCCTGCCTCATAAGAGAATGAGCAAGTGAGTTATGTGTTTGAAGTGAGACACTAGCCTCCTATATATACAAAAACTGGCACGTGAAAGGTCACAACTTCAAGTGTATCGACCTTCACTGGGTGGTAAACCCACTTTTAATTCACTCCGGTCTTCCATTATAACCGGCCAAATGAATTTCTTATTCTCAAGACTTTGTATTCGTCCGATGACCAATCCGCTAAAGGAGATTTGGTCCTTATACACTGTATTACGATTAATCCTCAATGGGGATTAATCCAATAACAATAATAATATTAATGACATGATTAATCCTCACGGGGATTTAATCCAATAATTAAAAATAATAAGAATGTTTCCAGCTACATTATTTCAACACTCCCCTTAACAAGAAGGGTGGGCCTCATCGATCGTTTAGAGGTCTGCATCATCGGTGGCATCCGAGGATAGTATCGTCAGTATCATCTTGAAGCATTGTCTAGCACATTTACAAGTCATCGTTTTCATCGCCACATCACCCTCGAAGAATGCTATCATTATTATCTGCATCAAATATGTATCAAGAAAAATGATACCTCATCACAACATCTAGGGCAGCACATCACAATACTACACTAGCTCAATGTCACGTTGTCGGTAGCTCAGTTATCAAGATTTTACTTTATGTCTAACAACTAGGTTAGAAGCAGTAATATCATCATCTTCCCACGCCTAACAACCAGGGGTCAAGCGGAACTACTGGCCATGCTTTAAGTCTAACAACTAGGTCAAGCATGACTCATCTTGCTTTACGCCTAACAACGCGGTCACAAGCAAGGAACACACAACATCTCGGGCTTTTACGCCTAACAACTGGGTCAGAAGCGTAAATCATCTTGCTTTACGCCCAACAACTAGGTCAGAAGCAAGGTGAGTTATGTTTCTGACCTAGTTGTTATGCTTTATGTCTAACAACCAGGTCAAGCATAACTTATCTTGCTTTACCGCCTAACAACGAGGTTAGAAGCAAGGATCACACGTACCGGCCACAGTTTTACGCCGCCTAACAAATGAGGTCGGCTAAGTGCGATCACACGACGCCATGCTTCACGTCTAACAACTAGGTTAGAAGCACGACTCATCTTGCTTTACATCTAACAAATGTAGGTCGTAAGGATCACACTACGCCATCGCGTTTTACGTCTAACAACTAGGTCAAGCATGACTCATCTTGCTTTACGTCAATGCAGGTCGTAAGCAAAGGAATACATCTACTCCCTCGTGGAGGGTCCTTTCGACAATACCAAGCTTATCTCAAAGTGTTCAAACTTTACACGCAGATAGAGGCTTAGTCAAACACACGAAGAACCTGCCTTATTCGCGGTTATTGTAATTGAGCTTCAAGGCTCCTCTCTGCATTCATGTCGCTGGATGAAATGATAGCGATTCTCTATGTGCTTCGAACGTCAGGGAACAATGTGATTCTCTTCATTATTTTACTACGCCTTTGATTGTCACATAGAATCGCAGCTTGCTCTCATCTCCAAATCAAATAGGCCTCACAAGAATTTTCAAAGCCAGGCTTCGCAGCCTAGGTAGAACATGCTGCAATGTACCGCTTCGCTGTACAGAGCAATACCGATTTCTTCCTACTCTTGCACGAGATCATAGCCGATCCCAAACTCAAACAACATCCGGAAGTTCTTTCTCACGCCAACGATCCCTACCAATCGCATCGTAAGATATCCACTCGGTGAAGCCGCATGATCTCCATCATAGCCGACCATAATCCATCAGACCTTAAGGTACCATCACATGTTTTGCAAACTACTAGGTGAACATCGCCCCGGGCTCTACCGTAAACCTAGACTCTCAAGGTGTTCACCGAAAACAAATGTCCGTCCGGTAATTCGTCCAGTACATCAACGATCCAATAATCTCGCTCGGTATATAGTGGCATCTATCAAGTCTGACGTAGTATCAACAATGCCTTTGCTTCCATGGGAGTATTCAATGGACTTGCATTCTAGCATGTCGGTCTCTTTAAGATTTCGATCGCGGATTCCCTCAAGTTAAGAAGATTCTTTCCTGACTCGCCATACCAAGACCTAAGAAGTAATGCATTAGGGCTACATTATTTCAAATTCTCACAAGTAAAGTCTCATATATTCAACGATGAGCTTTCTTCTCCGCTAAGAATAAGTCATCCACATACTAGCTTAGTATTACCGGGTTCATTTTCCATGATCATGAAGTAGAGATTTGAATCGCTTTACTCTGGTGTGCCTCCAAGTCTGCCAAGAACCGGTTTGATACGGCCATACCAAGCTCTTCCGAGCTGCTTCACTTGTATATATTTTCAATCGACGTATTACAGACATCCTCGCTCTTCAACCTCAAATCCTTGGGGTTGCTCTATATACACTTCCTCTTCAATAACACCATCTGAAAGCCGCCTCACGTCCATCCCGTGCAACTTCCATTTCATCTTCGCAAGAAGAGCTAAGTAATGGTTCTCGATCATGTATCCTCGTCACGAGGGAATGTCTCTTCATAGTCGATACCTTCCTTCGAGGAAAAGCCACAAGTTTACAAATCTTGCTTTATATTTCTCAATACCTAGTCGGCAAAGATGTTTTATTTTGAAGAGCCATTTTGATGACATCCCATTTTTGTCCGGGAACTATTTCCATACATCATTCCTTTATTATGGATTGGTATTCTCCGTCATGGCATCTCGCCCATTCCTTTCTTTGGATGGCCTCTTCAAAGCATGTAGGTTCTTAATCAAGTAGATTGCACATCAAAGCCGTAACTGGAGAATGGCTTGGTCTTTTCACTTGTCTCCTGGTTCCTTCTCGAACACCATAATTCTCTCCATCTTAAATAAGCTCTTTTTCCCAAGCAGGGTTTCTTTTATGAGAGAAGGTCATTTGAGGAGGCCTTGAACTTCCGATACATCGTGATCTTCGTGAGTCTCCCTCGCCGTTCCGCAGCCTCGGGTGTTAATGTTTTATGTCGTGATATTATACTTTGTATCTATAAGATAAGAGCATAATATAAACAAGATCACCGAGAAATACACATCCACAATAGACACAAAGATTTATCCCCGCTGAAACCCTCTAGGGAAGAAACCCAAAGAAAACTTCCTATCATAAAAGCTTGTACAAATGTTCAAGAGAGAACTCAACCAATACGTAGTGTAAATCCTCCTCCAAGAGATGTGCCACCCTTCTCTTCTTTCACCAACTAGAAATGTCACCTTGCCTCATAAGAACATGAGCAAGTGAAGTGTGTGGTGTTAGAAGCGAGGCTTAGCCTCATTTTATACTAATCTGGCACGTTAGAAGAGTCACCATCTTGGCAGGTCCAATTCTCCTCATTAATCGGGTGGGTAAATCCACCTTTTAATTAAATCTGGCCCTTTTCATTATAACCACAATGAATTTCTTATTCTTTTACATTATATTGTCCCATGACCAATCCGCAAAGGGGATTTTGGTCCTTATACAATTACTAATTTGATTAATCCTCAATGGGGATTAATCTAATAATAAAAAATAATAATAAATGACATGATTAATCCTCAATGGGATTTAATCCAATAACAAAATAATAAGAATGTTCTTCGCAGCTACATTATTTCAACACCGGAACTTCCTCACGGATTCTCAGAGTCCTCGATTTTAATGTGTCTCTTCATACATTTCTTCAAGCCGCATCTTCCTCATTTCTTAAGTGTTGCTTCTTCATCAAAGGTCACGCCCCACCGATCTCAATATGGTGGTGACCTCGTATATGTAGATTCTAAGGTCTTGATACCCTACAAGTATCCCACAAATATTCCCCTTCTTTCCGCACGGTTCCGCTTTGTTTCTTTTTCTTTCTCGGTATATGAATAAACACCCGACAGCCAAATATTTTGAGATGGCTTACCTCGCTTCTTTCCTGGTGAACATCTCTTCGGTGTCTTGAGCCCAAGTACACTATCAGGCAATCGCTCTCAAGACATAAACAACTGCCATTGTTGCTTCGGTCCATAAGCACATAGGAAGATCTCATCATGATCATAGTCTTCATGCCTTCCAAAGAAGGTTCCGCTTCTTCCGCTCAATGACACCGCTTTTGTTGGGGATTCGATCCCAACATCTTTGGCAGATATTCAATGTAATTCTTTTGTTAATGTTTATGCCATTATTATAGTTCTTTGTATTTCTCATAAGATAAGAGTATAATAAGTAACAAGATCAATGAGAAATACACATCCACAAGAGACACAACATTTATCCTGAAACCCTCATGGGAAGAAGAAACCCAAAGAAAAACTTCCTTATCATAAATAGCTTATCAAATGCTCATTCAGATAACTCAACCAATAAAATCCTCCTCCAAGAGATTTCACCCTTCTCCTCTCACCAACTTGGTCAACTTGCCTCATAAGATCATGAGCAAGGGAAGCGGTGGTGTTAGAAGTGAGGTTCTAGCCTCCTTATTTATACATCCGCACGCAGAAGAGTCACCATCCGCAAAGCCCACCTCTCAATCGGGTGGGTAACCACCTTTAATTAACTGCCCTTTCATTATAACGCCGGGGCTTCACTTATTCTTTACATTTTATTTGTCCGATGACCAATCCGCGAAAAGGGATTTGGTCCTTATACAATTACCGACTTGATTAATCCTCAATGGGGATTAATCTAATAATAAAAATAATAATAATGACATGATTAATCCACAATGGGGATTTAATCCAATAACAAAATAATAAGAATGCTCTTCGCAGTTACATTATTTCAACACTTTTGAGGTATATTTTCCTCCATTATCTGACCTGAGTATCTTAATATTCCTTACAGAAGGGTTCTCTTATCAAGGCTTTGAATTCCTTGATCTTGCTGAACACTTCAAATATATCCAAGTCTTTTACGAGAATAATCATTAATGAATGAAACATAGTATACATACCCACTAATGGAGGATGATGGCATTGGGCCACATACATCTGAATGAATGAGTTCTAGGACTCCTTCTGCCTTGCTGTCCCTCTTCGGAAACTGGTTCTTGATGTTCTTCCCTTGTGCCCATCCATTGCATACGCCTTCATGATCACCTTTGAGTTCTGGTAAACTTGTGACAGCTTTGCATATGTATGGTAGTGCCTTATAGTTGATGTGAGCTAATCTTCTAGAGTTCACATGGATTCTTCAATAGCATGGGTCATGGCAGCTTCTGAGTGACCCACCTTCTTCTTTTCCACTGATGATTGCTTCATTTACGGTCTCTTGTTTAGCATGTTGCCTTCTGCAACCTTCGCTATAGCTTCGTCATGTGACCTGGAGCAAGGTCAACAAAACAACAAGCAAGAATAATATCCTTCTTGATAATATAAAGCAATAGCACGAACAATCATCACAGTAGCTCCTTTAGAGCTATCACTTATAATTTATTTGAAGCAAAGATTAAAGGT
>SNQJ01S0165546.1:0-21078 GCA_010110895.2 Picea sitchensis | reverse complement strand
GAGTTTCTCCATTCTTGATTCACCTTCCTTGTTTCCTCATCATGAATTTCATGGGATACATTTTCACTTTCAGGTGTCCTCTCTATTAGGAAATTTTTCAATCCTTCCATGATCTCCCCTTTTAAACCATCCATCTTAGTATTCAATTTAGCTTCTATTGAATCCAACATCTCTTGTAGTTCATCTTTGGTTATTGTATTATTTTGTAAATCATTTATGTCCCTACGCATTTCTTCACCTTCATCAAGAGTCCCAGTAGGATTGTCTGGAGGCTTATTTGGCGTAGAAGTTCCCTTTTTTGGTTGCATGTTGGCCAAGTATCACTTTAAACCTTGATTTTGAGGTGGTTCTGCTAGACAATCTTCCTTTTATTGTATATCCAAAATTTCATCCCTTCTGAGTATGAAATTTTATTTTTTGTAGGTCCCTGATATTGCTTCTCTTCAATGCCACATGTCTGATAAAAATTGGATGTGCCAAGTGGAATTTACAGTAACTTCACCGCAACTTGCTGATTTTTGGCCTTTCCAGGAGATCTCACTTGTATAGTGTGCCCTGCACAAAATAATTGATATAAAATTATGAAACTTGTACCAAAACTACTACGGGCTATCCACTATCCAAAAAACTAGTCTCACTCAAACTGGATACTATAGGAAGAATTTATGATTGTTTTACTTGGAACACCTACTTGCGACTAGTCAATAGGACTAGTCTGATACCCTATCTTCCACAAGGTGTATCTACAAATTTAAGATGACCCAGAAGATGAAATTTCTACCATAGGTACCTTACTAATTTTTGAGAATATCCTCCAGATTTCAGGGTTTGAAACATTTCAAAGAAAATGTTATAGCAAAAATTTCACAATGACTCAATTCATGATGATTCCAGAACCCTATTTTACAAAGGTTGTATATCCGAAAGTATAAGGCCTCGGGAGATGAAATTTTAACCCAACGTACCTTGATTCATTTGATAAATATCCTCTAAGTCGTTCCTTCTGAATCTTTGTAGAAAAACATTTATAGCTAAAATTCCACAGTGTTGCAGATGTAGCAGCAAAACCCCAAGACCTTGAGCTCTGATACCATATGTTAAGAACCAAATATCAATATAGCATAGAAAAACCTCAGAATAAGTAATCAACGCCTTGAAAAAGAGATAATTTCAAATAATAAGCCTCTTCAAGGGGGCAACCTCCTTTTACACCACATAAATGTTCAAGTACAAGATGATTCCAAATGAAAATGTCTCCTTGGTATATATAGGAGACTAGGAGGTATAATTACAACTAATGGAATAAATCCGACATGAATAAAATAACATTACTAATGTAATATGACCCAATTAAGGGGTAATGAGCCAATATTAGGGCTTAACATCGAGAAGCCACCTTCGAGAAAAATAATAATGAACTTCCTCATTGTAGTCTTTCAACTAGTTGTCCAAATTATGATAAGATATTGCTATTGACATAAATTTAAAACCCTATATATCTTAAACCCTTAAGAATAAAGTCTTCTCAAGATCAACATAGGATTGATAGGGAAAAATAATACAGTTTTCCAACTTTTACTCAAGCATCCAACCTTTATGCACAAAGTTTATCTTCAAATATTTGGATGTTTGTGCTTCAATATCATTAGGAAACTGTAATTGCTATTGATATTCAAAAGATTACATACGAAAATATAGTGAATACAACACTCTAAAATAATATTTCATCTCTTGTTCATGTATACAAATGACAACATTTTTTCCAAGTCAAAGGAAGATGAATACATGCACTAATCGATCAGTTTCTAATGCCGAATCATAGACTGGTGATATATTCTGGGGCATAATTTTGATAGTAGCACCTGAATCATTCCTTATTTCTTTAATAATTTTCCCAGAAGTACCAACCACTACTTGGGTGGAGGCACATTAGGTGCTAAAGTATAAATGATTTGAGGTGAGGTTGGAGGTCTTGCATGGGGAACACATTGAGGAGGGAAGGGTTTCCTAAGGGATTCTTTAAGTTTTACAAATTATCTAAGGATTTACTCTTCAAGTTATCACATGTAGGGCATGCATTCATTACACATCCTACATGAGGTGGAAGGTTGCATGTTTAATTGTTTTGAGGAAGAGGGTGTATTTGTATGATACCCTTGGCTAGGGTTAGAAGAGATATATGCCATGTTGGAAGGAAGTGGTGAGTATTGTCCATGGTTAACTTGAATAATGTAGTAATAAGGGGAAGTATCCCTATGTTATAAGGTTGGGTAGGATTTTTTTTATGTTTGATTAGATAACTAATAGGAGGCATGTTAATGACATTCATTTGAATGAGGTGAGAGAGTTTGGACATGTTTTGAGGGGATATTTGGTTGATACTAAGATCAAATGAGATAGAGAATAAAACAATTCCTATCTCAAGGGAAAGAATCCCAAGAGCATGGAAGAGTTGGAATATCAATATGTTTCGCTAATTTGAGTGTGCATTTCCAAATTAGGGTTTCAAAGAATGCAGGTTGTTCAAGAAAACTCAGGAGGCTTTATAAAGATATGTTGAATCCACATACATGATTCCACAACTATAGGATATGAAATCTGACTACCGAAATGGTATCTAGAGACAAAGACCAAGGTAGTGGTGGTTATCCCTAACTATGGAAAATTCATCTCAAGTAAGTTATTACTTGAGATAATGACTGTAATAAACCTAATTTGCACTAGACATGCTTACCTGGAATTAGGCCATCTCATATTCCTTCTTTGCCAAAACACTACTGAACAACTCTTCTTAAAACCCCCTTTTATAAAGGCCCATGTGCCCTACTCCATTACTGCACGTGTGTACATGCTAGCTGACCCAAGACAGTCTGCGTGTACCTACAAAAGCATGGAAAAAGGAAAGTTGCTAATGGAACACACAGATTTGGGTAAGTTAACTAAACCTTTCGTCCATGCATGGCCGGTCATTCGACCAAATACCTAGCTTCTTCTAGCCTATAAAAGAAGGGGTAGGGGTCCCATTTGAAAGGAGGATAATCATAGTAAAGAAACTATACCCGATTGAGCATTTCCTTTCTCCCAACCTTTAGCCATCCTTGTGCAAAGAGAAGTATAGAGAAAAGAAATTGGAAGACAGTGGAAGAATATCCCAAGACCAAGATCAAGGAGCAGTAGCCAACTTTATCATTGTAAGATATCATTGTGAAGTTAATAAAATAATTTATTTTCCCATCCCGCCATATGAGATTATCATTATTGGGATATTGATTGTATGATTGATTAAATCTCTAACCTGTTAGTTCATAGATCAAATGCATGTGGAGTTCTTTGTTTGTCTTTAGTGAATGTAGGTCAACATTGGGAGGAGAGTTGCAGCCAAAGAACAACCAAGAATGAAAAGGGATCGACATCAAACACGAAAAATAAGGTACGTCAACTTGATCTCTTGAGCCTTGTATTTACATATGAGTAATGGGGGTCTAGGTATGGGATGATGGTAAAAAGAAATAATCTTTAGGTCATTTCTGCATGCATGATAAAACCCTTAGTGCTAGTCTGTAGGAGGGATTTCCCACCCACAACAGAATTGGCGACCATATTGGGGATCTCTAGGGTTTCTGGGAATGTTTTTTCTTGGGTATTTTTAAGGACTATTTCATTTCCTGTTTTTAAAGTTTCTGCAAAATTCTGAGCTAACAAAGATTTTGGTCTTCCATACCAGTTATCTCTATTTCTTTGCTTGCCTGCATTTTTTTTTTTTCAAGATGCACAGAGGTACACATGGCCTGTATAAGTTCTGCACAAGTGTGCCCACACCCTACCCTCACTTAGCCCGCGTGTACACGCTAGCTGAGGAAGTGTCAGTCACGTGTATGATTCCATAAAATTTCTTCTAGAAAGGTGGTCATCCTCTCCCCTGTCAGAAATAATCCTTCTCAGGGGATTTCTGGAACTCATTCTACTCTTTTTTTTTTGCAGTTTGTAGCTTAGGTTTC
Source organism: Picea sitchensis (assembly GCA_010110895.2). Classification (NCBI taxonomy): domain Eukaryota; kingdom Viridiplantae; phylum Streptophyta; class Pinopsida; order Pinales; family Pinaceae; genus Picea; species Picea sitchensis. Next base: position 17,080 of record SNQJ01S0165546.1, on the reverse strand, counting down.
ACCTCAGACTGGTTTTGTTCTATGAAATTTTCCTCGAATTGTTTTTTTTTCTGTCAAAGTAAGTTTCTGAGTCTTCAAGAGATTCTGGTTCTCAGTACCAGTAGTATCTTCCTAGGCTTGACTGCTTGTCCTTTCATTTTCTAGAGTTTCAGAAGTACACGTGGCTTGTATAAGGTCTTCATGCATGTACACGTGCCCTGACTTTACACAGCTCGCATGCACATGCTTGCTGTTGAACTATCAACAACGTGCCTATGGAGAAATGTTTTGTTTAAGGTGAGGCAGTCATCCTTTCCTTTGTTAAGAGTTATACCTCTCAGGTTTTTTGGGTCTCTGTCATAGAAACTTATCTTAGGTTTGCACTCTATTATAGATTTCTTTTTCATTGAAAGATTTCTTGTGTTTCCTAGCTTTTTAAACTTATTTTTAGCTTTAAATTTTAAGAAAAATGAGTTGCATTTTGAAAAAAAATTCCCCCTCATGGCCGGGGGGGTGGAATGAATCACACATTCATCAGTTTCTTTTAGAATCTTTTTTTATTTCTGCTTTGATTGGAAGAAAAAAAGAAAAAAAGAACTTAGTTTGTTAGATCTCTTTCTTTCCTAGCATTTTCTTTGCATTGTTATTTGAAAAAGAAAAGAAATTAGCATAGTGTTGTGTTTTCTTCACATCTTAAAAGAATTTCAAAAAAAAAAGAAATATAATCATTCTTTGCTAGTGTTCATATAAGTTTCATCAGTTTTCACAAGAGTCTTAACACCAGCAGTTGCACTACCGTACCCTTTTGAGTAAATCAAGCCAGTAAAAAGAACGCTAATTAAAATTTACTAGACTTTATGTTTGTAGGGTCCATCAACTAGATTAGGCTAGAGCCTTGATTTAGGTTGGAGAGGAAACTATTCAAGGCTATAAAACAAACATACGAGTCTATGCTAAGGAGTGTAGAAGTCCAGTATCGTGAAAGTTATCTGGGACCCCCCTCTAACACAAGGGATAAACATGAGGTTGTGTGCGGAAAGGTAGTGGAGATAACCCCTCCAAAACCGGACCAATCGTAGTGGAGAACACATATAGAGGGCTTGTCTTGGGATTCCGTCGATTTAATTTGCCACGAAGCTTCGTGGGTCTCAATTCCATTCGAGGTCCTTAGTTTTCTTCTGGACCACTTTATTTTGATACCCTTGGCAGGTTTTGGGCTTGATACCCTACTCATTGTGGTCTACCTAACTGTCGTCTGTACTTGCTTGGTGACTGTTCGCGTGTTGGCAACCTAGTTGCCTATCTTTCTAGTGACATACACAGGTGACTGCGGAGGTATACCATAGTACCTAGGATAGACATCGGGCCATGCTTTGCAAAATATACCTGGAGGGTGATTTTGTTTTCGAGTTTCACTTGCATCGGTAAGTTGCTCTAGTGTTGGTTGGTGTAACTATTCTTCCAACTAGTTAGTCATTTGCCTGATTTTCCTTTAGGAACTTTTAGTGTGTGCTCTGTGCTCCCTAGTTTTCCATAGTGAGTTAGTCAGTCATGGATTTGGGTCTCTGACCTAGGGTGGTAGACCACCCACTCCGTTGGTCGTGAGGAATTTTTTGTCTTCTACTTAGAAACGTGGAGCCGCCTCTTTATAGGCGTTGTTTTGATACCACTGGTTTGCCAGAGTCAGTGCGTGAGAATTTTACGGACTTGAAAAATCCCGCAAGAGGAGAACCTATGCATAGGATATTCATGGATAATTTTCCCAACAATACCAACCAAGGATCCCCTTCGCAAGGGGATTCTTGTGCTTTTCCCTTCTTCAGAAATGTTGGTGTCCCTTTGATGGCCACTTTGAAGATTCCTGGGTTGAATGTGGGACTATCGATTTGGTTGGGTACCATTACAAATGTCCCAAATGATCTTGACAATTCTCAGTTAATAAATCTATGTCATGGGCACCCTGTTGATGTTTGTTCATCAACAAAGTCTTCTCCTCCTACTTCTCCTGCCTCTGGTGAAAGTACAGTTACTAGTAACTGAAAGTCTAAACAAAATAGAAAGAGGAAGAATAGGAAGAAGAAATCACCAACCTCTACGCGTCATGTTGGAGATAGGTCGACAACCTTTGCAAGTCACATTGAAGACCAACACCCAACCTCTGCAAGTTATGCTGGGGGCACACACCCACCCTCTGCAAGTCATGCTGGGGAAAAAGTCCAGTCACTGCTAGTCATGCTGGTAATAGGTCTGTAGCCTCTGCACGTCATGTTATAAACCCATCACTAACCTTTGCAAGTCATGTTGGATATGTGAAACCAACCACTTCTAGTCATGCTGGGGGCATTAATTAAGTTGAGAAACCTAGATGGATAGGACGCAAGCCTAAGTTCCCTTGTAAGCTTTGCAAGGGAGATCACCTTACTCATTTGTGCCTTGGCATTCCAAAGGTACAAAGATTATGGTCCCTGTCTGCAAGCTCTTTTGATTCTAATTCTTTTGAGGTTTGCTCATAGTCTATTCAAACATTGGTTGAGAAAGTGGTCACACTGATGCAGTCATCGACTGATCCCACTCCTCTTTTGAGGGGTGAGGTACCTTTAGATCTTTTAGTATCTCAGCCTATTCAGCCATTGGTTGAGAAAGTGGTCATGCCAATGCAGTTATCAGCTGATCCCACTCCTCTTTTGGGGGGTGAGGTGCCTTTAGACCACGTAGTATCGCAGCCTATCCATCCATTGGGTGAGAAAGTGGTCATGCCTATGCAATCATCGCTTCATCCCACTCCTCTTTTGGGGGGTGAGGTGCCTTTAGACCATGTAGTCTTGCCTCCTATCCAACCATTGGTTGCGAAAGTGGTCATGCCGATGGAGTCATCGGTTGATCCCACTCCTCTTTTGGAGGGTGAGGTGCCTTTAGACCATGTATTCCTACAGCTTATTCAAAAATTGGTTGCGAAAGTGGTCATGCTGATGCAGTCATCGGATGATCACACTCTTCTTTTGGGGAGTGACTTTTCTACTGAATATGTTTTTAGCATTTATGGTTCAATAATTTTAGAACAAGGGGCCATTCCACTCATTCCGAGCACACCCCCTCCAAGCCCTAGGATGGTTTCCTTTGATTGGAATGACCTTGTTGAGCCTCGTCTTCCTTCTGCCGCACCTTTTCAAATAAGGGTTGAAGTTAATTCAACAAACATTTATCGATGTATTGTGGATGAGGGAGCCTCGACAAGTATTTTATCCTCCTCGGTTTGGAAAGTCTTGGGATCTCCCAAGCTTGTGTCTTCTTTGCATGAGTTGTTGGCTTTTGAAAGGCGTCCTAGTGACTATTTGGGGTTTCTTCCTCAATTAACTATATATTTAGGTGGGAATATTGTCCGTGTTGATGTTATAGTGGTGCAAGGCTTGTTAGATTTCAATATGATTCTCGGGCGTGATTATGTATATGCTATGAATGTTGTGGTATCTACGCTCTTCCGAGTGATGCATTTCCCTCCCAATGGAAGCATTGTCACTATCGACCAGCTGACATATGATAATCACCATCCTAATTCAACATTATTTCAGACTACCCCTTTATATGTTCCTAGCGTTCATGTAGACTCTACCCCACCATGGATTAATTATGTGGCGTCTTATCCTCGTTGTTCAATTGCTTTTGAGCAGGAACCTGTGCAATCATATTTTCCTTCTCGAGACTTGGAATCAACAATTGATCCTTTGGTTTATCCAATGGGGGCATGGGAGCCCTTACTTCCCCCTCTTGGTCCAAGTAGGCTTGAGTATCCTTCTGAGTCTGATCTCATTGTTTGTAGATCCTCAATCCCTCGTTCTCATGACTCTTCGCTGATAGACTTTGCCAGTCCTGGCTAGAACCTCCATCAACTGTATGAACAAAGGTATACTCTAAGGAACTTTAGTTCTCTAGAAGAGTACCCTCAGGTATAATTTTAACCCTTTTTTGGGCCTGAGGGACTAAATATACGAAAAAGGAACCCCCACGGAGTCCATAGTTAAGCTCTTTTCAGACTCCCTAAAATTGAAAAGATCGTCAAGTGACCTTATTCTTTCACACTCATTAAAATGGTACAGAAAAAGACCCCTGATGGAGTCCATAGTTAATCTTTTTTTAGACTCCTTAAAAATGAAAAAATGGTCGAGTAATATTGTTTTTATCACACTCGTTAAAATGGTTTTGAATAGACATCTTTTCGGTTCTAATTTACCCCTTTTCGAACCGACTAGAATACCTTCGAAAAAGGTACCCCAGTGGAGTCTCCTTTTACATTTTTAAGACTCTCTAAATATGAAAAACCAATGAGCTTACCTTCTCTGGGCTCGTTAAACTTACATCAAAGGGTGTTACCATTGTGTGTTTTGTTAACTGTGTTTGCATACCTGCGTCTTTGGTCTAATTCCAGCTCCATGTTGCTCTCAACTGAACCATATGAAGCATGACTTATATGTAATCCCTGTAGCACTTTTCCTATGCGTCTTGACACCTTTGGTCCCAGGAGGGATTTTTCCTGAGTGTCCTTTATTTGAACATCAGTCTTGTCCTTGCGCCTCGAACTTGTATGTTTGTGACACTCATTCCTCCTTTGTAACGTAACATTCTTTTATTCTTTTTCCAAAATTATTGAAAAAGACAAAAAAAATAAAATCAAATATGCCCCAAAAAGAGGAAGGGAAAAGTATTTTGTTTGTATTGGCAACATAATGAGTCACCCTTGGATAAATCACATATGTCTGTTTGTTCATCAAACTCTGGGATTTAATATGACCTTAGGAAGTTGTTCTCGCTACATAGATATGTGTCCTCCTCCATTTGGTTATTCTTCCAAACATATGGAGAGTTTGCATTACCTTCTGCCTCGTAAACTTATGTTAATGCCATGCTACCCGAATCTCATCATTTGTCGTGCTATTGTCCAAGGGAATTTTTTCCCAAGCTTGAGTTGGCCCCTCTGCAGTTTGTCTCTTTCCCTCATGCCCGACCATCCTGAAAGTCCAATGAAGACTTTGTTTGAAATCAATAAAGCCTTCAGTCTGATAATCAAGATTCTCTAGTTCATGACCGACGAGCTGTCGAAGACCTCTGGGTAGTGAAGTGATACACTCATATTACACTCCTACCTGAGTTTTGAATATTTTGAAGTTGTTTCTCGAGCTCTAAATACCTCATCTCCAGCCATCAGGCCTTATCATCTTCTAGAAGATGGATACTATACATGTATATGTTTTGATTTTGAGATGTAGCTCCATTGTGTATTGCTCGTGGCTACACTTTATATATTTATATGACATGGATATACAGTGTATTTGATTGGTATCCATGATTTTGTTTTATCCCAAGCATGGGTTTACCAGCCTCGGTGAGACAATTATTATTTTGCAGAAGGCACCTCTCGATTTCTGGTCCCTGGGCTCACTTGTTTGGAACGTTGGTGAAGATTGTTAATGTATTTCAGCCATCAGATGCTCTTTTGACCTCACACATTAGGGGGCATCTATTAAAACCCTAATTTTCACCAGACATGCTTACCTGACATCAGGCCATCTCAGATTCTACTGAACAACTCTTCTTAAAAACCCCTTTTATAAAGGCCCACGTGCCTTGCTCCATTACTGCACGTGTGTACACGCTAGCTGACCCAAGACAACCCACGTGTACCTACAAAAGCATGGAAAAAGGAAATTTGTTGATGAAACACACAGCTTTGGGTAAGTTAACTAAACCTTTTGGCCATGCATGGTCGGTCATTCGACCAAATACCTATCTTCTTCTAGCCTATAAAATAAGGGGTAGGGGTCCCATTTGAAAGGAGGAGAATCATAGTAAAGAAAATATACCCGATTGAGCATTCCCTTTGTCCCAACATTTAAACATCCTTGTGCAAAGAGAAGTATAGATCAAAGTAGTTGGAAGACAGTGGAAGAAGAGCCCATGACCAAGATCAAGGAGCAGTAGCCGACTTTATCATTGTAATATATCATTGTGAAGTTAATAAAATAATTTCTTTTCCCGTCCCGCCATATGAGATTATCATTATTGGGATATTGATTGTATGATTGATTAAATCTCTAACCCATTAGTTCATAGATCAAATGCATGTGGAGTTCTTTGTTTGTCTTTAGTGAATGCAGGTCAACATTGGGAGGAGAGTTACAGTCAAAGAACAACCAAGCACGAAAATAGATCTGCATCAAACACGAAAAATAAGGTATGCCAACTTGATTTCTTGAGCCTTGTATTTACATATGAGTAATGGGGGTCTAGGTATGGGATGATGGTAAAAGGAAAGAATCTTTAGGTCATTTCTGCATGCATGATAAAACCCTTAGTGCTAGTCCGTAGGATGGATTTTCCACCCACAACAATGACCCAGGAAGAACTATGCCACTGTTAGAGTGACCAAAGAAAGAGGTGAAGGGAGATGAGTCTTTCCTTTAGTGTTTGATGGACAAGGGAAAATATAGAAAGAAACGGAACATGAACAATTCAAGGTAGGGGAAGAAATAGAAGGATAAAAGAGTTAGGTTCTCTAGAAAGGTTAAGAAGAGGTACACCCTTTAGGAAAAGGTGGATGAGAGGAAGGGAGAGGGGTCATTAAGGCGAATCACTCATCACAATGATGGTGCCCTATAAAAGTCTAGGTCTCTAAGTTTTGAGACGTTATGTTGAGGCAACCTATGAGGTAAGAGTGGGTCTAAGGAGAATCTAGAGGTACATCACCCAATTCTTGTGTTAGAGGGAGTGACTTAATGGTTTTTTATGTTGACCTAGGTTTAAGAGGACTAATTTTGGTAGTATGAGGAAGTATATCTTGTCTTACAGAAGTGTTGAGTTGAGATGCATCATCTTGTTTAGGAGAAGTGCACTGTCAAGTCATAGTAACTTGGACCAAGGGAGATCATGAGCCTGGTTGGGAAGAAGAAGAGTTCTTCTGTCGAAGGAATTGACATTCATTCAAGTTGTGAGTGTTGATATTATGATAATGACACCATTATTTTTATTTAGGGAAAAGGTTAGCATCCATGCTTATGTGATTAGTTCTAGGAGAACTTATATGAGGAGGGCGAGACCTATTTGTCTTACATTGCTTGGGTGGAGGCACATTAGATGATAAAGGAGAAAGTATTTGAGGTAATGTTGGAGATATGGCATGGGTAACACATTGAGGAGGGAAGGGTTTTCTAAAAGAGTCTTTAAGTTTTACAAATTATCTAAGGATTTACTCTTCAAGTTGTCACATGTAGGGCATGTGTCCATCACACATCTTACATGGGGTGGAAGGTTGCATGTTTAATTGTTTTGAAGAAGAGGGTGTATTTGTATGATACCCTTGTCTAGGGGTAGAAAGGATATGTGCCATGTTGGAAGGAAGTGGTGAGTATCCTCCATGGTTAACTTGGATAATGTAGTAATAAGGGAAAGGATCCCTATGTTTCAAGAGAGTTCCAACAAAGATTCTGCAGACAGAAACAACAACATTTGACAATGAGATACGCATTATGAATGTTGTTGCAAACATGGATGATCTCCAAGATTATGTTTTCGGGACATCAGACATCCTTGAGTATTGAAACACTCCCATACTGTCAAGGTATGTGTCTAGTCTATCCATGTCGAATTGCGACGCATACATGCACAGTTTGAAGAAATTTCAATGTTGGCCACATTCACTGCTCACTATGCGGGGTCGGTGCAAGATGAAATTTGTGGTGGGTGAATTGAATATTCTGCTACATGATCATAGTTAGTGTTAGTCCCTAAAGTTTCACTTGACTGTGAGAGGGCAAGTTAGGGCATCATCGATTTATTGCAAAGTGTTTTGAAGGTTTTTATGGTTTGGTTTTTTGAATAAGGTGGTTGAAAACTGGCTCAAGGTTATAACATAAACAAGAAATTCAGAATAAGAACAGAACATATCCCATTGACTGGTTAAAAGGTAATCACATAGATGAATTAGACCAATAAGGAAAAGGAGAAAATGAAGTTTTCAATTTTTCAACTTCACATAAATTCTTATTTAAAAATATCATAAAGAAACAAGAACATCAACTTGAAATCAAAACTTGAAAATAATCACCACAACAAATTCTTTACTGTATTAATTAATAATCAAGAAAACAAATGCATTGCAGTCTGAATAATGAACTCAAGCATGAAGAGAGAAGAACAAAGTAGAAAAGAGAGTCTAATCATCCATATGCCTTTGCTATTAAGTGTCAAATAGAACATAACATTCTTACAAGGATTCACAAAACAGGTCCCCTGGATCTCCAATTCCTCCACCCCCCCGACTTCTCATTCTACAGAGTTTATATAGAAACAATACATAATTATCAAGATCCAAGAGAAATGGATATGAAAACCTCCTCATCTATATCTAGTTTCTTGTTTCAAGTAATCAAGGAGAAGATCCAATCTAATCTCCAATTCGAATTGACGAGGTGGCTTGTCAACTTCTGTCCATGAGATTTTTCAGGAAAACAAATCTGGTAAATTCCTGAAAAATAGGGTCCCAAAATCTCTTCATATCTCTTAAATGGTGATAGCTTTGTAAAAAATGAGAGGGAACTCGTTCCCATCAAAAACCTCTTTTGGTTTCAAAAAATTCATCTCCAGCTGTTCTGCAACCTCTCTTGAAGAAAAAGACTAAAACAGGTAAAAATAACAGAGTATTTCCTGTAGCTTTATCAAAAAATTAGGCCTCAAATATCAATTATAATATCTTAAAATGTGATTACTGTGTAAAAACCAAGAGAGGTTTTTGTGAAGGGGCATGTTCCCAACAAAAACCTCTTATGTTTTCAATAAATTCCTCTCCAGCTGTTCTGTAACCTCTCTTGAAGATAAATACTATAACAAGTAAAAACAACAGAGTATTTCCTGTAGCGTTTTTGGTTCTGCAAAATAATATCCTTTGTCATCAGAAAACATTTCTTCAACTTTTGATGATCTGGTGGTTTCTCTTGTTACAGGTCCTGTAGAGAATATAACAATTTTCTTACTTTCTTTTAATTATTCTTTATGTACTGGGGACATTCTTGTCTTTCGTTTGATATCTGCTTTAGCATCTTCAGAATGGTCTTCTTCTGTTTTTAAATCTGCCTCAAGAAGAATTTAATTTTTGTTTCCCATTTGGGTCTCTTACCTCTGTTGGTCCTTGTCACCCTGATATCAACCATTTCTTCTTTAACAGGGGTTTCATCAATTGAAATATTTTGTTTCTCTGTAACAAACTTTTTTCCTTTGCCTTTCTTCTGTTTGTTGGACTATGTGTTAGGGTTTAAAGATTGCATGAGTCAGCTCCAGGGCTTCTGTAATTCTCTCAAAGCAGACATAACTAAAGTCTTAATTAAAACTTGATGAAACAGACTGCTCTTTGAATTGGTGGAGAGTGACTGCACTCTCTTTGACATATTTGTCAAGATTTTGAGTAGAAAGTAAGGAAACTTTAAGGGATAATCTCCATTTAGATGCATTAATATCCTAATGTGGTAGATATAGACTAGTGACAATCTACCTTTGCAGGTGATATACCTGTGGATAACAATCAAAGTAGTGTTCCATTCAAGGTCTAATCCAGCTATGAGGAACTCCCCTTCTCCAATTCGTATTTTTCTTATCTGGAAGCAGGAATTGATTAACAAACTCTGTAACCACATGCTCTTTCTTCCACCATCTTTCTCCTCCAACCACCAATTTGCAAGCTTTAATAATTGTTTGTTCTGTCACTAGCATCAACATCTTCCTGATCTCCACCTTGTGACCATCAAAGTTCAGTGCAAACTCCATGGAGACCTCTTTGTTGTGACCTTGGAAGGTAGTGAGGAATTCAACCCAACCAGTATCTCTAAATCTCTACGCCATCTGCGGATATGCCTCAAGAAGCTCGACGCCCCCAGGTTCCAATCTGACCACTTACCCATTTATCTTAGGCACCATGAAACATGATGCTACAATAGGCACTGATCGGATTTTGAATTTACAAACTTCAACTGATAACATATAATAGTTCTTCTGAGAAAAATACCTGCACTTATAATTCAAAACAATCAGAATGACAAGTGGCTGGTTTAAATAATGATCTTTGGGAATTGAACAATTTGAAATGAGTCCTTTGCGGGTACAAAGTGATCCGATCATGTAACTGTTTGAATCACAAAATGATTCCAAATCTATTGTGGGACACATTCAAACTCTCAAACCACGATATGTGCCATCATAACGAAATCTGGGTGACGGGCGCATATCAAGGCATGATTATCTTTGCGCTATGGGAATAAGGCTATTCCCATAGCGCTATTAATGACTTAGCATAATTTGAATTTGTAAAGTTCAAACAGGCATATAAAGTGACACATCATTTAAAACCATGTCTTACAACTCCAAACTTAAATAAATTATTCAAAAAACTGAAATGAAAACCATAAGACACTAAAAACAATGATTAAAATCAAATGAAAGAAGATAACAAAGTGCAAGTAGGAAAGGTTTAGTATTAGGGTTTCTCACTAAATCAAGAAAAAATTAGAGACTAACCCTGGCTCCTTCTGGGGATGATGTTTTCCCTATGGGACATCAAGAACTTGTAGACCAGCGTGCCTTTATCATTTCTTCTCATATGTGCAATCCTGACCCTGCAAATCTTCTGCTCTGCAGACATCCACAACTTTTGTGTTGTGCCTAGTCCATTGGGTTATGGAGTCAGACAATGTCATTCAAATCTAGCCCAAACTTCTACAACTCTGCTCCTCATTTGAAGCCAAACTTCCCCTGCCAATAGTGCCTTATATGCATCGGGCATGGAGTCTTTATTTCAAAATTGAAACCAAATACTAGATGAAAACCCCACGCATTGTGCAAACTAGAAATGCTTAGCCATGAGCTTATTCATCTACGCTACCCTACTCTAACTGCTGAGAAAAAATGTTTCAGGTATATATAAATTTCTAGAAAAATAATTCAAGAAACAAATTGTTTGACTTGTCTTCATATACATAGCGAAAAACATGTAAAGAGAACACAATATACAACAAGGAAACTGCAACCAACTCATGTTTGTTGCTGCAAACCATCATGCCAAACTTTGTAATATATGGCATTACTGAAAATAGTGACTCTATCCATATAGCAACTGGATCATAAAATTCATGTATGATCTTACTTGGTTTTTTAAAATCAAAAGGATGATTTTCCTCATAGTTGATCTTATTAGGTTGTTGATCATGAATGTCATTTCCAAGTTCTATAAATCCATATATTGACTTCTCAACAGTTGACCCAGAAGCAAGCATCAATTGTTGTTGGAACATTTCTCTATCAGTTTTGTGATGATCATGATGCTCCTCATCAGATCCAGGACTACTTCCATATACTGGTTTCAACTGTTCATGACTAATGTGCAGGTTGTTTTCTTAAATCTACTGCTACTCATCTTCTGTCACCATAAATATAACATGATACTGATAACCTTCATCAATACTGTTATGTGTATCATCTTTATCAACAATGTGTTGAGGAAATACTTGTTATTTATACTCATCATAAACATGAGCTTTTCCATTCAAATCAGAAACTGCAGGTGCATCAAGAACAAGATCAAATGCATATACAACTATGAAATCATTTGTCCTATCATCAATGGTATCTGGCAGATTTTCCTTAATAAATTGATTTCCATCCTTGCAAATAGATGAAAACTCTATTTCCTGCTAAATATGCTTCTCAAATACATCACAACAATTTTCAAAAAGACTTTCAGCTGAAATTTTTTCTTTATAAAATATATTGAAAGTATCATGAAAACTTGCCAACGAATTAATACTTGAAGCTGGAAGCGATCTGCACCAGTCAAGGGCTGCTCCCTTCAATGAGTATCTGAAAAGCTTGATCTTGACATCCTCATGCACAATCTAACGTCCATGAATAAACTCATGAAAATATAGCAGATGCTTAGTCGGAACCTCCCAATCTTCACCTTTAAATGTAGGAAGGATACCTTTCCATTCATCTCTACTAAGAATTGGGTTTGGAAAACCAATGAACTCTGAAAAATCACAAAAAGCAAGCATTTGAGACAGAATGGCTTCCATGCTTGGATCCAGTAGAGTCACCTATTAATCTTTAGACAATGGAGTCACCATGGTGAAAGATCTGCAGTCAAGCACATGTCCTCTTCTTTTTCACCATCAAGAAGCGGATTTGATCATTGTCGTTCTCACAGGGAAGACATCTTCGTTGCTTTGTCCCCGGAAACGACGCCAAAAGATGTTAGTCCCTAAAGTTGCACTTGACTTTGAGAGGGAAAGTTAGGGCATCATCGATTTATTTCAAAGTGTTTTGAAGGTTTTTATGTTTTGGTTTTTTGAATAAGGTGGTTGAAAACTGGCTCAAGGTTATAACATAAACATGAAATTCAAAATAAGAACATAACATATCCCATTGACTGGTTAAAAGGTAGTCACATAGATGAATTAGACCAATAAGGAAAAGGAGAAAATGAAGTTTTCAATTTGTCAACTTCACATAAATTATTATTTCAAAATATCATAAAGAAACAAGAACATCAACTTGAAATCAAAACTAAAAAATAATCACCACAACAAATTCTTTAATTTATTAATTAATAATCAAGAAAACAAATGCATTGTAGTCTGAATAATGAACTCAAGCATGAAGAGAGAAGAACATAGTAGAAAAGAGAGTCTAATCATCCATATGCCTTTGCTATTAATTGTCAAATATAATAGAAATGTCTTACAAGGATTCACAAAATAGGTCCCTTGGATCTCCAATCCCCCCCCCCCCNAACTTCTCATTCTACAGAGTTTATATAGAAACAATACATAATTACCAAGATCCAAAAGAAATGGATCTGAAAACCTCCTCATCTATATTTAGTTTCTTGTTTCAAATAATCAAGGAGAAGATCCAATATGATCTCCAATTCGAATTGATGAGGTGGCTTGCCAACTGTTGTCCATGAGATTTTTCAAGAAAACAAATCTATTAAATTCCTGAAAAATAGGGTCCAACAATCTCTTCGTATCTCTTAAATGGTGATATCTGTGTAAAAATTGAGAGACATTTTTGTGAAGGAATTCGTTCCCATAAAAAACCTCTTTTGGTTTCAAAAAGATCATCTCCAATTGTTCTGCAACCTCTCTTGAAGAAAAAGACTAAAACAGGTAAAAATAACAGAGTATTTCCTATAGCTTTATCAGAAAATTAGGCCTCAAAGATCAATTCAAATCTCTTAAAATTTGATTGTTGTGTAAAAAATGAGAGAGGTTTTTTTGAAGGGGCATGTTCAAAACAAAAACCTCTTTTGGTTTCAACAAATTCCTCTCCAGATGTTCTGTAACCTCTCTTGAAGATAAAGACTATAACAGGTAAAAAAAACAGAGTATTTCCTGTAGCTTTTCTGGTTCTGCAAAATAATAGCCTTTGTCATCAGAAAACATTGCTTCAACTTTTGATGATTTGGTGGTTTCTCTTGTTACAGGTCCTGTAGAGAATATAACAATTTTCTTACCTTCTTTTAATGATTCTTTATGTACTGGGGACATTCTTGTCTTTCATTTGATATCTGCTTTAGCATCTTCAGAATGGTCTTCTTCTGTTTTTAAATCTGCCTCAGGAAGAATTTCATTTTTTGTTTCCCATTTGGGTCTCTTACCTCTGTTGGCCCTCGTCACCCTGATATCATCCATTTATTATTTAACAAGGGTTTCATCAATTGAAATATTTTGTTTCTGTGTAACAATCTTTTTTCCTTTTCCTTTCTTTTGTTTGTTGGACTGTGTGTTAGGGTTTAAAGATTGCATGAGCCAACTCTAGGACTTCTGTTATTCTCTGAAAGCAGAAATAACTAAAGTATTAATTAAGACTTAATGAAACAAACTGCTCTTTGCATTGGTGGAGAGTGACTGCACTCTCTTTGACATCTTTGTCAAGCTTTTGAGTAGAAAGTAAGGCAAATTTAAGGGATAATCGCCATTTAGATGCATTAATATCCTAATGTGGTAGATATAGACTAGTGAAAATATACCTTCCCAGGTGATATACCTGTGGATAAAAATCAGAGTAGTGTGCCATTCAAGGTCTAATCCAGCTGCGAGGAACTCCCCTTCTCCAATTCGTATTTTGCTTATTTGGAAGCAGGAATTGATTGATAAACTCTGTAACCACATGCTCTTTCTTCCACCATCTTTCTCCTCCAACCACCAATATGAAAGATTTATCAATTGTCTGTTCTATCACTAGCATCAACATATTCCCAATCTCCACCTCATGACCATCAAAGTTCAGTGCAAAATCCATGGAGACCTGTTCGCCGTGACCTTGGAAGGTAGTGAGGAATTCAAACCAACCAGCATCTCTAAATATCTGTGCCATCTACGGATATGCCTCAAGAAGCTCGATGCCCTCAAGTTCTAATCTGACCACTTACCCGTTTCTCTTGGGCGCCATGAAACACGATGCTAGAACAGACACTGATCGGATTTTGAATTTACAAACTTCAACTGTTAACATATAACAGTTCTTCTGAGAAAAATACCTATGCTTATAATTCAACACAATCAGAATGACAAGTGGTGGGTTTAGATAATGATATTTGGGAATTGAACGATTTTAAATGAGTCCTTTATGGGTACAGAGTGATCCGATCATGTAACGGTTTGAATCACAAAATGATTCCAAAGACATTGTGGGACACATGCGAAATCTCAAACCACGATCTGTGTCATCATAACGAAATTTGGGTGATGGGTGCATATCAAGTCATGATTATCTTTACGCTACGGGAATAAGGATATTCCTGTAGCACTATTAATGACTTAGCATAATTTGAATTTGTAAAGTTCAAACAGGCATATAAAGTGACACATCATTTAAAACCATGTCTTACAACTCCAAACTTAAATAAATTATTAAAAAAACTGAAATGCAAACCATAAGACACTAAAAACAATGATTAAAATCAAATGAAAGCATATAATAAAGTGTAGGTAGGAAGGGTTTAGGATTAGGGTTTCTCACTAAATCAAGACAAAATTAGAGACTAACAGTGAGGAATATTGACAAAAACCTATGCAGAAAGGCAACTGGTCACCATATTCTATGCTCCAAATTACTATGGGAAATTTGATAATGTTGGGGCTATGATGAGTGTTCATGAAATTCTAAATGTGTTCCTTCTAAATATTAAAGCCATTTGAATAAGGATTGTTGCATGAATGCACCTTGGAAAATATTTGCTTGATACCCCATCTAAAATGCTACATTTAAATAGCATACCCAACCCATAGGGTGTCTACTACAAAGGGTGTTATTGAAGCTTTTAAAATATCTACAATTCTTTTATTACCAAGAGAGTATTGCAAGAATCATAGTGGGTATCGAAAGAATTAAATTATGGCTATCTAGATTATCATCAAGGATGGATTTGGGTTTCAGGATCGATTTTGGTTTCAAGGAGATGATAATTCATTAAAACTCGGTGATGTAATTCAATGCAGAGAATGTAGATCTCGATCTGACATGGTATTCATTACTCAGAGTGCAGGCTGCCTCATGAGAGCACTTTAACTATGGACATTTTCAGAACTGTGATGACAATAATAAGACTGGGTTGATGAAAATAGTAATCAAAATGATGAGATGATGACATCGTCCTATGAAGAATATGTGAGTGAAGATGATGAGTTGATGACATCGTTCTCACCAACATATGTCCACTTAGTCACAATTACACATCTTTGATATCCTCCAAAATTAAAGAAATCCCCACATCAATAGGGAGTTTAAACATTTTCAATAAGTGTGAGTCATTCATGCATTCTCCTACATCATGGAAATTCTCTTGTGATCATTCTCACCATTATTCACATATCCCCAACACTATATTCCCCTTAGTTACTCAATAATACAAATTTAGAAATGGCCAAAACTAATGCAACAATGATGGAATAGCTAACCTTGGAAGAGAGATAGATGGTTGTAGATAAGCATAGAGGCAAGGAAAATTAGAAAACCTTTAACCCCATGCCCATATATTAAATAATTGCTTATTAATTATTTAAGAGCTAAGGCAATACTCCACTAAGTTTCCCATAAAGAAATCAGTGGATTGGACTAATTATGCCTACATGAGGGAACTGAAAAGGAAGGAGATTCTTGAGGGATTGTTGAGTAGAGAAATGAAACATTTTCCCTTGTGTTGTGTGTGGCATGGAAGAGATATTTATGGTTGATTGATCATTGGTTGAGGTGCATGTGCTACTTTATAGTGCATAAATTCATCGAGTCGTGAGAGCAATGGGTTGGTTTGAATGATATGTAAGCATGTAGATGGTTTCTTCACCTTGGTGTTCTCATAGCCCAAATTGGGGGTGGCATCTACACTAGATGACTATGGTCAGGCAATGAATTGTTTTTATGTAGTGAGTTTCTTGGACCATCTCTTGTTAAAAAAACAAGTGTTCTCTCTTTTAATAATTCTGCAATTTTATTATATTCTCCATCATGACACTGACATTGTATTCATGCAAACTATGTGTATGTGAACGTGATTAATGTTAAACATGGGCATGGTTGCCCTGAAATCATTAAGAATTTGTTGAATTGTTTCCACTACATTTTAATAGTGCATATATGTATGATTTTGAATTATTCTAAGCCTTACTAGTACCAAAATATAATATTATGGAAAATGGGTTTGTTAGCAACATGGAATGTTAATGCAATGAAGTGGGTTTTCCTTCTATCGTGGAGAAGTTCATTTATGGGGCACCAAATTAAGTGTGTGGGTTAAGTGCATCAATTAGCTACATTGGTCAATTGTGTGAGTTAAGTGCATCAATTAGATACATTGGTCAATTGTGTGGGTTAAGTGCATTAGGATATTTGGGTTGCTGAGAATAGTGGTTTTGGGTTAGTGCCTTAGTGGCCATCTTTGGAATTAGGAGTAATTATGTTAAGGTCCTAACCCGCACATAGGTAGATCAATGTATTCGGATGTAATAAAGGTCAATATTAATAAGACCTTTCAATAAAATAGAATAAGGCGGATGTAAGAAGACCT
>SNQJ01S0165545.1:4669-21078 GCA_010110895.2 Picea sitchensis | reverse complement strand
TGGGGTGTAAATACTTCATGGGGTATAAACACGACTGAAAGTAAAAGACCTCTAAATTAGGAAGATAAACAGGCTCCACAACCAACAAATCTATGCATATCTAGAGGATTGATAGAACAAGAATTATCCCCATTCACAGTCGAAACAAATTCTCTCGCCTCTATTCTCCTTAACTCGGGAAGGAAGTAAGATCTATGATGTAGATCATCCAAGGTCTATCGAGACCAATAAATGCCTCAATAATCGCCTTGTCAGAGGGAAAGGCCAGGTCTAAAGGATATTGAGTGGCAAGAGAACCTTAAGCCCAAATAGGCTCAAGAAATAGATCTAACTCCTGTGAGGGAGTCATATTGGGGTTGGCCAAATTTTGTTAGACAATGTTGTATGCAACCTCAGCCACGGACAAGGGAATGGACATGATACGATGCCCTATCCCTTACATCGAGGACGATGGGGAAGGTAGAGTCCACAGATCATTGAAGTAGCTTGTTCAAAATGAATA
This sequence comes from Picea sitchensis, assembly GCA_010110895.2. Lineage (NCBI taxonomy): Eukaryota > Viridiplantae > Streptophyta > Pinopsida > Pinales > Pinaceae > Picea > Picea sitchensis. Next base: position 20,576 of record SNQJ01S0165545.1, on the reverse strand, counting down.
CACTTGTATAATTGCATCCCTAGGCTGGTCAGGAACATTCAATATAAGCTTAGCATCGCTAGAAGGAGGTGGGTAATCAAAATTTCCCATCAATGATAGAAACAAACCAACGCCTAAGTTAAGAATGTTGGGCTCCATATTATCAATCATCGGGACCGTGGAAGCCCTCGATGAAGGGTGAGGATGGGAGAAGGAAAATTGGTCAATGGTCATAATTCGACCCTCGTTTGAAAAACACAAGATCCGAAAAACCGTAGAAATTACTACATGCATCACATAAGTCCAACTCATTCCTAACAACAGGTTGTAGTTGAGAAGTGCATCGGCCACTTCAACTTTGACATACACATTTTTTCCTCCCAACTACATGGGGAAAGAAGGAATGATCCCATGTGGTCTGAATGACCGACCATCAAATTTTGTAAGAAACGTAGGTGACGGAGACAACCTAGGCTGGCCAATGGCCTTCCAAGATGCCAACGACATCTTGCAAGTTGAGGCACCCTCGTCAACCACTATACAAACAATGTTTCGAGTAAACTATTTCATGGTGTAAGACACTACTATCTGAAACACAATGTGGTAATGAAGATGAGGTTTTAAGTCAGTTGGATAAAAAACGATCACTCCCAGATTACAAGTCTTTGTTGATACCAAGGTGGATAACAAACCTTTTCTCTATGAAGGGAAACTATGGAGGACTTCCGAAGAAGTCATTGTGCAAGGGGTATGTGCCAAATATTCCACAACAAAGTAGTTTTGGGCGGCCCTCACGTTTGGATTATGAGAAGCCTTCTTAAACGCACCTTTTGGGATGTGAGTCATCATTTCACCCCCCGCCTTCTCAATCTGTAGAGGATTTGGTGGGTTTGTGGCTTATTTTCCCTTCTCGACAGATTTTGACATTCTGTGATATTGATCCCTAGTCACTATGTTAGCTTCGACATTCATCATGTAAATATTTGTTGTCGGGTTGTTGTTGGTAGGCGCGGGGGGTCCCTGACTACCCCCATGTCATGCTCAAGGATGCTAAAGCCTGAGCCATTTTTTTCCCTTGTGGAAAAGGGTTCGTCAACACAATAGAGTTTTTCTATGCCAATAAATTCTAAGCTTCTGCAAGCTGAGGGAACAAATGAGTTAGGTGGTCTTTTGTGCAAAGGTTACACAAATACTTCGACTTATTCTTCTCCATTTTTTCCCCGCCAACATTATTGGTATCCTTTTTATCCCCTTCACACTTCTTATTTTATTGTTTCTTCTTTCCCTTAGGCTGTTGATTGGCCTTAGGGTTCATCGATTGTAGACTGTGTACGTTCGACATCTAGTTAGGCGGAATAACTGAACTCGGTGTCTGGCTGGCCACAGTCTATTGTATCGACAATTGTTGCAACTGATTTGACAATAGGTCTATGGACTTGTTTTTTGTTGAGCCCACAATACCATCGGCATGGGGTCCAAACATTTTCTTGGACTTATCAAGAATAGACCGTGGCACATATGGAAAAATCTCATAGATCATGTCGGACTAAGAGTAGATCAGTTCAATTTGTTTCACTCTCATAATCGCCTCCTCTTCTAAAAACACTTCAAAAGTCGCTATGTCCTTAGATATGTAGGGCACCAAATAATTAAGGAACCACTCAAGAAAGAAATTAGGAGTTACTTGGACCTTAATTAAGATATTTTGACGTTGCAATTTTTGGATATGATCAGAGATGTGGTCGGCCTTGGTTTGCTCAAAATTTTCCATCAATTCGGTTCCAACATCGTATCTCACAGGTAACTGAAAATGGTTCAAGAAAACCATTTCCAAGTCATTGAAGTAAGAGTACCTGGAGCGGTCATGCTCAATATACCATTTCGCAGCACCCCCTATAAGAGTGCATTGAAAAAGGAGAAATTGGACAGAGTCATCCCTCAGTGATTTTAATGAGCACCATAAATGAAAATTCATCGCATGATCACCTGGGTCTTCGCCATGCTTGCCTTAAAATTTCAGGATATCTAAGGGAAATTTAGTCGGCATGGGGGGCCAACGTCGATCATGACAAATTAGGTTGTTCAGTAATCTCAATAAGTCTCGCAGATGTAGCATTGTCATAAATGGTATTTTCGGTTGTGAACTATTTACAGGAAATGAGGGTCTTGGAATTTGAATGGAACCAGGTTGCCAAGAAAATTTGGATTGTTGGCCAGGGTTTTGGTAAAATCCGTGGCCTTGACCAACATAGATAAACTGCATCTGTTGGGGTATCCTCGGGTGACTCCCATAATTGGATGACATATCTTGTGGAAGGACTTCTCTCTGCATTATTTTCTAGGGACTTTGGAAGGGGATTCCCCTGATCGATTCGACGAGCATGGATACAGATCCCTTCCCAGGGTTCCATTAAGCATGGAAAGGGTTTCCCCCTATCAACATACCTTGCGAGGGAACTGACCCCTGCTAAGGAATCCAAAGAACCTATGTGGAGAAAAATCCATTCGTCGCTCTGTCTGAAGGAATAATGCCCTGCACTAGGTTATGTTGACCAAAAACAGGGTTTCCCCTAGTCGAGACAACAACCAAAGAAAAATAATTGTTCCCAATTGCACAAAACAAAGAGAACGACATAGATCCCACCGATGTTGTATAAGACGAAGGTCCTAAACTTCCTCCACAAAAAAATATATAATTATCATTTGGCCCGATTGGCTGTTGAAAAGAACCACCGAACGAAGGGGATGGAGGAGGTATATGACCCCACCATAAGGGATAACATTAAAAGGGACAGAAGCACCCTCAATTGACCCTTGCATGGGATATTTTTATCTCCCTGCCCCTAAACCATGGTTTGTAAGGTAGAGTAAGTAAGAACTGAGTTTGAATCAAAGTCGAGCATCCCATATGAGAAGGGAGGGCTCGTCACACTTTGAGTAAATGGAGCGATGGTAAAAGATGATATTGGTATCAGACCACAACCCGAAGTTGAGGGAGTCAATACCACTCTGGTCCTGACTAGCAAGGGTGGGAGAGGATGTAGGATGCCCCCTACGATAGTAGCCATAAAGAGAGTATGAGGAATCCCGTACGAAATAGAAACATTCACTTTCATTACCACTTGTAGGACTACTTGGTGCTCAGAAGGTGTCACCTCGGAGGGAACAACCTGAATCAAAATTGGCACCGACAAATCAGTAATCAAAGGCTTAGCTTGCCTTAGAGCCTCTGCCTCAAGGTAAAAAATGGTAGGTTCTTATGGATTTGAATATTCTCCTTGCGTAGAAGGCTCGGACATAGTTTTATGTGGCCCAATCGCTTCAAGCTGCTTTGAAGGCTCGGACATAGTTTTATGTGGCCCGATCGCTTCAAGAAACACTTCTTGGTCAAGTCTTCACCGTAACGGTGGCAGAGGTGGCTCTAATGTAACCGACGATAAGCCCTGAAGCATTCACGACTGATAGAGTTATTGATCTTCGACCTTGTGAACTGATCAACTGAAACAATAAGTCTTAACTAACATTTAAACACCAAGCACACACTAAAATGTTTCCTAAAGAAAAATCAAGCAGTTGACTACCTAGTAGGAAGGACAGTTAGGCCAATTGACACTAGAGAAACTAACCAGTGCAAGTGAAACTAGAGCACGGAAGAACCCTTGAGGTATACTCTATGAAGCACGATCTAAAATCTGCCTCGGGTACCTCGATATACCCCCACAATCACCTGCGTAAGTCCCTAGAATATGGGAAACTAGGTTACCAGCTCGTAGTCAGGCACCAGGCGGGTATAGTCGACAGTCGGGAAGATTGTAATGAGAAGGACAAAAATTCTAAAGCCTATCAAGGGTATCAAAAGAAAATGGTCTGGAAGACAATAGAGGATCTCAAATGGATTTGAGGTCCATGAAGCTCCGTAGGAAAATGGAGTCTGTGTTATTTCTGAGAGAAACCCTCAATATACATTCCCCACTACGTTCAGTCTGACTTTGGAGGGTTTATGTCCACTGCCTTTCCTCACGCGACCTAGTGTTTATCCCCCATGTTAGAGTAGGGTCCGGACTAACTTTTATGACACTCGACTTAAGAACTCCCTAACTCAAACTCCAATGTTTGATTTAACCTCCTTGAAGAGTTTCCTCTCCAAACCTAATTCAAGGCCCTAAAACCCTAAACTAGTTTGTGAACCCTACAAATAGGAAAGTCTAATTTATTTTATATTAAGAATTATTTTTAAAGGCTTGATTTATTCATAAGGTATGTTAGTGAAACTAATGGTGTTATGAAGAGACGAAAAGGAGAAGAAAATTAAATAACTTGAGAGGAAAATTACATCGAATTCAAAAGAAAAGATTGTAACTAACTCTTTGTAAAATCAACTTTTGTTAACTAACATTTCAAGATATTGTAAAGAAAAGCTAAAACTTTCTTTTTCTTTACTACAAGATACTTATGTTTCAATAAATCAAAAAGAAATTGATAATAAATAATCTTTTTCCTTTTTTCAAATAACAACATTAACTACTTTACCAAACTGAAATGCAAGAAAATGAAACTCTTTATTTTTAACTTATTTAAAGAGAAAAACTGAAGTAAACTTTTTCTTTTTTCAAAGCAAGTAAAAAGGATAAAAATAAAACTGAAACAAGATTGGAAAAGACCTTCAGCCCACTGCGGATCACAGGTATTCAATCAAGAAACCCAGAAGGCATATCTACAACTCAACAACTTACTTAAAACCTATTTAGGGTAAACACAAGAAGACTTTGGAAACAAGTAAACTGGAGCCTATACCTTAGCTATGGCCACAAATAGAGACTCTGGAATGATCCAAGAAATCCCTTAGAAGTGTGAACTTCAATCAGTAAAGAGGAAAAGTCCCTATTTATCAAAAAACTTTCATGAAACAGAGACACAGGTTGTTCCATCAGTATCTTGTGTATATATGCGGGTTGTTTACTGTGCAGAGCACATATGTACACAGGATGACCCAGGATAGGGTGTGTACACCTCTGTATCTCTTCAAAAAATTAAAATAATAGGCGGTATTACAGGGCAAGGACAACAGGTATGCACCCTAGAGGTGACCAAAATCAATTGATAGACTCAACAAACTTGAAATAAACTTGAAAGGAATCAAACCAATTAAACAACCCAAAATCCCCTAAAAAACCCTAGAGGCAATCCCCAGTATGGTCACCAGTTTTGCTAGTAGGAAAAAACCCCTTTTAACTACACCATGGTTTAAGTTGTATATAGAGAGAATAATTGTCTACAATTTAATCAATTATCTACTCTATCCCAAACATACCAAAACAAACAAAAATAAAGAAATAAGAGAAGAGATCGGGTAACTATACCTTTAATCCCACGTCTAGTGATGATCTCCGAAAGCTTGGTAGTTCCAATGACTGCACGTCTCCTCCCAAGGCTGACCTACATCCAAATATAGGAAAACAAGGACTACAAGCATGTTATTCTATTCATGAGTTAGGGTTAGATATTAAATGCTAAGTATAAATCAATGAAAGTACACAAAACACTATCATTTGGGACAGGAAAATGTGATTCTTTTATTCATCATACAAAGACTGAAACTTACAATCTGTGTTGGCCATCATTCCGCAAAACTGGTCCAGTATCCTCTTTACCATGCTCCAAGAGCACCTTTAATGGATTTCTTCTCTCAAAATTCTGATCACCTCAACAGAAGGGAATGGGTTCAATGGAGGAAGAAGGGGCTAATGAGGGAATGTTGAGGCAATATCTCACAAAAGGAAGAAAAACCTCAGACAAGGAGGGGAAGTGAAATTGGGTAGAGTTTCATTGTTCTTATGATTGGAGTGAAATGAGACCCCAAAACCTCCTTTTATATGACAAAAGGATGGTTATTCGATTGGGTGATGGGCTATAGTAGGTGGATTAGTTTGGAAACTTCCAATAGCCCATGAATTTCAATGAATTCCTTGCAAATTTTGCAAGCATACGCAGATTGTAATGGTGTAACAATCATATGTACGCTAGTTGTAGTGGTGCAACAAGCATGTGTACATGGGTTGTAATGGTGCAGGGTGCGTACAACCTCTAAAAAATAATTTTTTAAGAAGATCTTCTCAGTAGTGTTTTGGAAAAATATGCAAGTAAGAGGGCCAAGGCCATGTACGCATGAGTAGGGTATCTTAGGGCTATAAAAAGTATGAACCCTAACCCGTCACTTGGTATTAAGGCCTCCACCTCTTCATATTCTAGAAATACTAAAGAGGAAAAAATGAGAGGAAGGAGATCCAATCTACATCTCATCAAAGACTTGGGAAATTTATGGGTAAAGTCGGGCCGAATTTCCCTCATGATAGATACTTTTCAACCCAACCCCCTGCCTTCCTCATGAAATTTATATCCTGGAACATAAGAGGCCTCAATGGGAAGACCAAAAAATGGCTTCCCAAAAAGCGTATTTCTTTTGAAAATTCCAATGTTGTCTTGATTCAAGAAACCAAGTGCCCGTGCCACCTCCTCCAAACAGAGATGCAGGTTGTTCCATCAGCATCTTGTGTATGTATGCGGGTTTTTTAATGTGTAGAGCACGTATGTACATGGGATGACCTAGGATAGGGTGTGTATACCTCTGTATCTCTTCAAAAAATGAAAAGAATAGGCAGTATTACAGGGCAAGGACAACAAGTATGCACCCTAGAGGTGACCAAAATCAATTGATAGACTCAACAAACTTGAAAGGAATCAAACCAATTAAACAACCCAAAATCCCCTAAAAAACCCTAGAGGCAATCCCCAGTATGGTCGCCAGTTTTGCTACCAGGAAAAAACCCCTTTTAATTACACCATGGTTTAAGTTGTATATAGAGAGAATAACTGTCTACAATTTAATCAATTATCTATTCTATCCCAAACATACCAAAACAATCAAAAATAAAGAAATAAGAGAAGAGATTGGGTAGCTATACCTTCCATCCCACGTCTGGTGATGATCTCTGAAAGCTTGGTAGTTCCAATGACTGCACGTCTCCTCCCAAGGATGAACTGCATCCAAATATAGGAAAACAAGGACTACAAGCATGCTATTATATTCATGATTTAGGGTTAGATATTAAATGCTAAGTATAAATCAATGAAAGTACACAAAACACTATCATTTGGGACAGGAAAATGTGATTCTTTTATTCATTATACAAAGACTGAAACTTACAATCTGTGTTGGCCATCATTCCGCAAAATTGGTCCAATATCCTCTTTACCATGCTCCAAGAGCACCTTTAATGGATTTCTTCTCTCAAAATTCTGATCACCTCAACAAAAGGGAATGGGTTCAATGGAGGAAGAAGGGGCTAATGAGGGAATGTTGAGGCAATATCTCACAAAAGGAAGAAAAATCTCAGACAAGGAGGGGAAGTGAAATTGGGTAGAGTTTCATTGTTCTTATGCTTGGAGTGAAATGAGACCCCAAAACCTCCTTTTATATGACAAAAGGATGGTTATTCGATTGGGTGATGGGCTATAGTAGGTGGATTAGTTTGGAAACTTCCAATAGCCCATGAATTTCAATGAATTCCTTGCAAATTTTGCAATCATACGTAGATTGTAATGGTGTAACAATCATATGTATGCTAGTTGTAGTGGTGCAACAAGCATATGTACATGGGTTGTAATGGTGCAGGGTGCGTACAACCTCTAAAAAATATTTTTTTAAGAAGATCTTCTTAGTAGTGTTTTGGAAAAATATACAAGTAAGAGGGACAAGGCCATGTATGCATGAGTAGGGTATTTTAGGGCTATAAAAAGTATGAACCCTAACCCCTCACTTGGTATTAAGGCCTCCACCTCTTCATATTCTAGAAATACTAAAGAGGAAAAAATGAGAGGAAGGAGATCCAATCTACAGTTCATCAAAGACTTGGGAAATTTATGGGTAAAGTCAGGCCGAATTTCCCTCATGATAGATACGTTTCAACCCAACCCCCTGCCTTCCTCATGAAATTTGTCTCCTGGAACATAAGAGGCCTCAATGGGAAGACCAAAAAATTGCTTCCCAAAAAGCGTATTTCTTTTGAAAATCCCACTGTTGTCTTGATTCAAGAAACCAAGTGCCCACGCCACCTCCTCCAAACAGAGATGCAGGTTGTTCCATCAACATCTTGTGTATGTATGCGGGTTGTTTACTGTGTAGAGCATGTATGTACATGGGATGACCCAGGATAGGGTGTGTACACCTCTGTATCTCTTCAAAAAATGAAAAGAATAGACAGTATTACAGGGAAAGGACAACATGTATGCACCCTAGAGGTGACCAAAATCAATTGATAGACTCAACAAACTTGAAATAAACTTGAAAGGAATCAAACCAATTAAACAACCCAAAATCCCCTAAAAAACCCTAGAGGCAATCCCCAGTATGGTCATCAGTTTTGCTAGCAGGAAAAAACCCCTTTTAACTACACCATGGTTTAAGTTGTATATAGAGAGAATAATTGTCTACAATTTAATCAATTATCTATTCTATCCCAAACATACCAAAAAAAAATAAAAATAAAAATAAGAGAAGAGATCGGGTAACTATACCTTTCATCCCACATCTGGTGATGATCTCTGAAAGCTTGGTAGTTCCAATGACTGCACGTCTCCTCCCAAGGTTGACCTGCATCCAAATATAGGAAAACAAGGACTACAAGCATGCTATTATATTCATGAGTTAGGGTTAGATATTAAATGCTAAGTATAAATCAATGAAAGTACACAAAACACTATCATTTGGGACAGGAAAATGTGATTCTTTTATTCATCATACAAAGACTGAAACTTACAATCTGTGTTGGCCATCATTCCACAAAACTGGTCCAGTATCCTCTTTACCATGCTCCAAGAGTAGCTTTAATGGATTTCTTCTCTCAAAATTCTGATCACCTCAACAGAAGGGAATGGGTTCAATGGAGGAAGAAGGGGCTAATGAGGGAATGTTGAGGCAATATCTCACAAAAGGAAGAAAAATCTCAGACAAGGAGGGGAAGTGAAATTGGGTAGAGTTTCATTGTTCTTATGCTTGGAGTGAAATGAGACCCCAAAACCTCCTTTTATATGACAAAAGGATGGTTATTCGATTAGGTGATGGGCTATAGTAGGTGGATTAGTTTGGAAACTTCCAATAGCCCATGAATTTCAATGAATTCCTTGCAAATTTTGCAAGCAAACGCAGATTGTAATGGTGTAACAATCATATGTACGCTAGCGGTAGTGGTGCAACAAGCATATGTACATGGGTTGTAATGGTGCAGGGTGCGTACAACCTCTAAAAAATATTTTTTTAAGAAGATCTTCTTAGTAGTGTTTTGGCAAAATATGCAAGTAAGAGGGCCAAGGCCATGTATGCATGAGTAGGGTATTTTACGGCTATAAAAAGTATGAACCCTAACCCCTCACTTGGTATTAATGCCTCCACCTCTTCATATTCTAGAAATACTAAAGAGGAAAAAATGAGAGGAAGGAGATCCAATCTACAACTCATCAAAGACTTGGGAAATTTATGGGTAAAGTCAGGCCAAATTTCCCTCATGATAGATACGTTTCAACCCAACCCCCTGCCTTCCTCGTGAAATTTATCTCCTGGAACATAAGAGGCCTCAATGGGAAGACCAAAAAATGGCTTCCCAAAAAGCGTATTTCTTTTGAAAATCCCACTGTTGTCTTGATTCAAGAAACCAAGTGCCTGCGCCACCTCCTCCAAACACTTTCCTCTCAAATTTGGCCCTGCTCCCTTGCTATAGCTTTGGATTCCCAAGGATCTGCGGGAATACTATCCCTCTTTTGAAATCCCTCTAAAACATGCCTCTCTGAATTTTTGTCCACCAATTACTCTCTTTCAGATCACTTCCAACTTGTAGGTTTTTCCCTCTCGGGAACCCTTAATAACGTTTATGGCCCCAACCTCCTGCCTAACAAGATACTCTTTCTTTCCTCCCTTAATATCCTCCCTCCCCTTTTCACAAACAACCACTATATTATTGGGGGTGACTTCAAATCCATCACCTCCCTTCTGGAGAAACATGGAGGAATGAGATGACTAGAACAAGATTCACAAGTCTTCCTGGATACCATACAATCCCTCAACCTCATAGATCTTGAAACGCCCAATGACTCCTTTACCTGGAACAACCGTTGATGAGGAACTAAAAAAATATCCTCTCGTATTGATCATTTCTTAGTCTTCGATTACCTTCTTCTTCATGAATTACACCCTTAAGCAACTATTCTCCCTCAGGGAGGCTGAGACCATTGTCTGATTCAGCTTAATCTTGACATCCATAGGAGCCCCAAAAATCTCCCTTTTTATTTGAAATATTTTTTCTAAAGCACCCTAACTACCAAAAGAACATTTTTGAATGGTGGACCACTTACTCCCCCTCCTCTCACTCGATAATGCACAAATTCCAGCAGAAGCTAAAACACATAAAGAAACAAATCAAGCTATGGAATAAGGAAGAGTTTGGTAACATTTTTCAAGCCAGACAAAATATCATCAAGAAACTAGAACACATTCAACTGACTATGATCCAAAATGGAAGAACAGATCAACTCATCCAAGATGAAGAAAACCTCCAAACTCAGCTCGTAGAAAGAGACGCACATGAAGAAATACTTTGGGGGGAAAAAATCTTGTGTTCATTGAATAAAATAAGGGGAAAAAAAAGACCAAAATTTTCCACAAATCCATGATTCAACACCACCATCAAAATAGAATCACCAGAATAAAAGATTCCAATGGAAAATGCGTCATCGAACATAAGGATATTGAGCAGGAACTCACCTCCCACTTCCACAACCTCCTTTCAGAGCTGCAACAGGATCGCAGAATGAACATATAGAAAATAACTCAACATATTATGTGGATGGTCTCCCCTGAGAAGAACCAAGCCCTCATGCATCCTACTTCCCTCTTGGAAGTCGAACATGTGGTTTTTGACATTCCCAAAAATATGTCTCCTAGTCCAAACCACCTCACCATGGATTTATTTCAAGCATGCTGGCCTATAATCAAATGGGATGTTTGGGCAGTGGTAGAAGACTCCCTCTCTCATGCCAATTTCCTTCCTTCCCTCAATGCCACCTTCCTTTCCCTTATCCCCAAAGAAGAGCATGTTGATAATCCTTATAACTTCTGCCCTATATCCCTTTGCAATGTAATCTACAAAATTATCACCAAGCTTATTGTAAATCGACTTAAACCTTTGTTCCCCATCCTTATCTCCCCAGAACAAATGAGCTATGTGGAAGGAAAACAAATCTTAGATGGGGCCATCATGGTGCATGAACTTGTTCACTGACTTAAGTCTACAAAGTACCCTGGAATGCTCATAAAACTAGAAATTTCCATAGATTTTGACAAACTAAGATAGCAATATATCTAACATACCCTACAAGATTTTGGATTCTCAGGTTCCTGGATCAAATGGGTGTTCTCCCTTCTCTCCACTATTTTTTTCTCCATCCTTTTCAATGTCTCTCCTTCTAGCCATTTCTCCCCTTCTTGAGGTATTAGGAAAGGGGATCCTCTATCCCCTTTCCTCTTTATCCTCATGGCATAAGGACTAGGATGAAGTATCAAAGCATTTGTGGCAAGAGAGAAAATTTGTGGCCTCCTCCTCCATGATGAGGACCATTCGACTATGCATCAATAGTTTGTGGACGACACGTTGTTGATGGACCAACCCACTGTCAAAGAGGCCAAATTCATAAAGAATATCCTTCCATCCTTCTCTGAAGCCTCAGGTACCTCCATCAATCTCCTCAAGTCTCAGATTTTTTTCTCTAATACTCCTCCTACTGTCCAGGTCAACATTTCCAACATCCTTAGCTTCCAATGGAGCTCCCTTCCAAACAAATATTTGGGCATGCCTCTCACTTAGTTCAACCATTGTTTATCCACCGAGGAAGATATGTTTTATATAATGCACAAAAAACTTGAAAAATGGGCTTTCATAACTCTCCACACATCAGGTCATCTGGTGCTCCTCAAAGTAGTACGTCAATCCATGTCTCTCTACCTCTTCTCTACTTTGGATACCCCCAAAGCCATATTAAAAGGATCAAGAACATCCAAATAAATTTTATATGGGGTGGATCTCGTAAAGAAAAAAAGTGGGTTGTTTTATATTGGGACAAGATCTCTCTCTCAAAGCTCCAAGGGGGCCTAGGCCTAAAGGACCCAGAATCCCTCAATGTGGTCATGGGTGAAAACACCTGGTGGAGATGGATAACCAAAGGGAACACCCCATGGGATCACCTATGGCACAAAAAATATTCCCACAAGTAGAGATATAAGGTGTCATCAGACTCACATGAGACATCCTAGGCTCACATATTTGGAATGCAGCATGGGCCAAAAATCACCTGGTTCACTCTCAGTGCTTCTGGGAAATTAGAAATGGAAGATCAACCCTATTCTTGGAGGAATCCTAGCAAAAACTACCACCCCTCTCTCAGAATTATAAATTTTTTCAAATCATGGACCTCATGACAGCCCAAAACAAAATCTTGACCCATCAATACTGGCTTCCCCCCAACCCTGGGGACATTTAGAGGACATGTATTTGTAAGGAATAATGGATCCCTTATCAACCAGTTCCAAATTGGGACCTCCTTTGGAAAGAACTCTCATACATAAAAATTAGAATTCAACAAGGTCAAGATAAACTTAGGTGGGGACATCAGCCAACATAAATTTTCTCACTCCAATAGGCTCACAGATTGGCCACAAGGACCGACATCAACCCACCTCAAGATATCTAGATCAAAATTTGGTCGTAAAAACTTTGGCCCAAAGACTCTATCTTTCTCTAGATCCTAAGAAATGAAAACTCCTCACATGGGAAAATCTCCTTAAACGTGGATTTATTAGACCTACCTACTTCTTCCTCTGCATGAACAATGGAGAAACTGGTGAACACCTCCTTAACTCATGTCCCTTCCTCACCGAAATCTGGGATTTGGCTGCAATCCTCTTCCACACCACTAACAGAAATAGGGAAATCCTCGTCAATATTATATCCCTCTTGAGATCCAATGCCTTCACTAATCCTATTGTGAACAGAGCCTGGATCCTTCTCCTAGGCTAACTCCTTTTGGATGTTTGGAAAGAATGCAGCTGCCAAATTTCTAGAAACTATTCTCAGGACCTGACTGTGATTTGGACCAGAGTCAAACTCAACATCAAGGAGGCCATTCTTATAGAGTCTTGGTTGTCCCTAGATTGAAAATCAATCCCCAATATATCAGAATATTCCAAGAGTTTCACCTCTATATACTTGGACCCCCTCTGGTCTCCTCCTTTTCCCTACCCTCTTTTACACTACCCACAACATGGTCCCCTCCCCCTTCAGGCTTCTTATAATAAAATTCGATGGACCCTCTAAGGGGAACCCGGGTCTGGCTATCTATGGTGGATTCTTTCGCAACAATTAGGGGAACCTTATCATAAACTATGCCTCTTTCATCGGGATTGAAAGAAAAAACTCAGTAGAACTTCAAGGCATGGAAGAGGGTCTACGCATAGCTTGTAGGGAAGGATATCAACAACTCATTGTGGAAGGGGACTCTAAGTTGATCATTAGAATGGTCAAGAAAATGAAAAATGGCACCCCTCTCAACTGCATCACCACTAGCTAGAGACTGGGCCCAACTCTGAAAGGAGTATTCCACCTACTCTCCCAATTCAATGCCATTGTCCCCTCTCACGTGAAGCGGTCAAGTAATAAAATTGCTAACAAAATCCCAAATGAAGGCATTAACAACCCCAAAAACTCCATTGAATTAAATTGGGAACACGTCCCTGACTCTCATATTTTCATTGATTGTTTTGGCCTTGCCCAGGTCAACTAATCCCCCCCACATGGGGTGTAAGAGATGCAATCGAAGCATCGGTGGGTCCCCGACCCACCCCCACCCACCCATCCTCTAGATCTATGGGCACCTGGAAGAATCCATCATCTTCCACCTTGCCTCCTCATCTGATTTATTACCCTCCGTTGTTTCTCCCTTGCACTTGAGTATCCCTATCCTCGGATTCATGTCATGACTCTACCTACTCCTTACTAGCTCGAATTCGTTCTCCTTCACATGTGGTTTGGGAAGGTGGTGAAGAAAAGGATTTTGACGGCTGATATGGCCCATATCTATGCAAATCATGAAAACAATCCCCATTNCAGATAGCTATGTCATATACTTCCCCTTCTACCTACATTACTATTTGTTTATTATTGTTTGTCTCTCCTATTCCTCCACAAATTCCCTATTACACTCTACATCGAGAATTTTCTCACCTTTCTCACTTCTTCATCCTGTGCTCTGGCTCTCCACCTCCTTCTACATGGCTCAGGGCATATATTTCCATGGTGGTCGGGGGGGAACCTCTTGCTGACCCATAACCCATTCTGTCTTTTGACTAGTGGATGCGGCTGAGAATTCTACGAAGACCTATCGCTCAACCACCCCTCCAGAAATTCATTCGAAAATGGATATGGCCGAGGAAGATGTTCAGCTTTTACAGAATTTCATCTCGGATGACGAGGTGAAGGAGACGACTATCTCATGGGTTCCTGACATTGGTTATGTCTGTGGTTGGTCCTCATAGTACCTGAAAAATTTAGACATCTACTGACACTTGAAATATCTGATGGGAAGAGTTCTATTGGACCACCATGAAGCCCACCAAGAGGTCCTCCTGCAGCTTGATGACATGCATCTCCAGACCAAGTTGGTTGACCATAAGTTGAATCTGATTGATGACAAGATAGTCAACATGGTTGGACTATGCTTAGCCCCAAGTCCCAGCGGCAGCAGGACGAAACATTAGCTAAGTTATATGATGTCCCTTCTATGTCTTTTTTTAAATTACTAGCAAGGATTGGGTTTACCACCTCTGCTTAGTAGATTAAATAATGATAGAAGTTATCACAGAGGAACTATGAGCTATTCCTACTTAAATTTATCAATGATTTAGTCATAGGCCTTAGATATATGAAACAAATGTTGAATGAAAATATTATGCTTTGTTGTTGGTCTAGTTTCCCAGCGAGCAGGCCAACAATAATATTTTTTTGTATATTTTCTCCCTATCAGTAATACAAAGACTTTGGATTATTAAAAAAAAAAATCTATATTTTTCTTCACATGTATTAAAATCCTAGAATACATACCTATAATATTTATGCTATAATGTTTTCTTAGCTTAACCATTTCTCAAATGAGTTATATGTGGCACAAGGTGAGACCGATACCTACGATCTAAAAAAAAAGTGTTTTCATCATTTTAATACCCTTTTATCCTACACAAACAAAAGACATTGTAATTTCAGGCATATTGTTACACATTATTTTCGTCATCCCTATGATCGTTAATGATGTAAACCTATCTGTTGCCTTCAGAAGGGTCAGTGGCCTGAGTTCCTAAAGAGAGAAGGGAGAAGAACTTTTCCTGAGGAAAGAAGTTGCATTTTCCTATGTACAAACCTTATAAAAAAGGTTGTTCGCAGGTTGCTATATAGGCAGGGTGCGAGAATGACCCATTCTCGCAGGTTTCACTATAGCCAGGGTGCGAGGTGTTCACAGGTTTCTCTATAGCTAGGGTGCGAGAATTCCAGCACGTGGGAAAAATGAGCGTTTTCTCGAATCTTCTAGAAGGAGAAGCTTCTATGGTGAGGTGGCATCCGAATGGTTTGGATCTTACTCACTTTCATGATTTAGTGGGATCATCCTAACCTCCTCACCTTATCCTCTTCAACTTATAAAAGGAGAGGAATTTTCATGGAGAAAGTGAGCTTTTGTTAGCTTGGGTTAGCTTTGTTGGTTCTTTAGCTTGTTAGCTTTGTCAAGATAGATTATGAATATTATCAGATCTATGCTCTCAGAATTCTTGGAGTGAAAG
>SNQJ01S0165542.1:22627-33748 GCA_010110895.2 Picea sitchensis | reverse complement strand
TGTAATCCACAGAGATATCATAATACAAACTTGCAATCCTTTGTCGCATTTATTATTTGTATGATCATTTATATGTTGTAAACCTTTGATCCTACACACACATTAGCAACGTTTCCTAGACTAGCCAAGTCAGGAACATTACATTTTTGGACGTTGAAGTCATTGTTGTTAGTTGCCTAATCAGAGTGTGTGTGTTCATCATCATCTTGTGTGGATAAACTGTTGTCATCATTTCCTTCCTGCCTAAAACAAAAAAAAAAATGCACTTCTACTTCCCTTGCAGTCGTAATAAGGGGGACATTACATATGGTATCAGAGAAGGTTCAAACTTGTGACTGTGGATCGCCAGGATTTCCACTGCAGTGAACCCGTGAGTATTAACCCTTGTGTTAATTAGAAACCTTCACATGTCCATGTGGTGATCGCATTAGAGGACACCTCATAGGTTCACAGCGTGGTGTCATGGAAGGAGGTGTGATGCCTCCCAAAGTTCCCGCACCCTCAGAGTCGAACCTCCAAGGGGGAGAACAAGTCCTTGGGTTGGATTTGCTTGTTGTAAGGGATGAATATGGTCTGACAAGGCCCTTCCAGCTAATGTCAGGGGCCTTGATTCACCATCAGTACTGAGATGAGGCCAGGGTACCTGTACCCTTGAGGGTCAATAGCACGTCCTAGCTAGTACCGTCAGAATGCATTGAGAACTCGAGAGAGTTGAGTTCTCGAGTCCATGAGTGTTGCGGAAGACTGTGTCATTGAGGCATGGTTGTAGAGAAAGGTGTTGTGCTTCATGCTTCACGATTATGACCTCCAGCATTAAGGTCTGTATGGTGGTCTTTCGACTGAAGGGGAGTGATATTATATGGCGGAAGACACTCCTGCCACTTTTGAACATAGTCATCAACAACGTGTCATGGGAACTGTTCGAGGGACAATTCCAGGAAGGGTATCTTTCTGAGGAATTCATTGAGCATCAACTCAACAAGTTCGACACCTTGCGACAAGGTAGTCGCACAGGCCCAAGTGTGAGGCCCATTTTGGAGTTGTTTCGGTATTCTCTGCATCAAATTGCCCAGAAACTTAAGGTCAAGGAGTTCGAGTTTGGCCTTATTGTTAGAACTCAGCTTCTACTTCGAGTACCAGGAATACTGGACCAAAGAAAGTGTGTTGGATTGTGGGGTGCCACATTACCAGCATTCCTTCCTAGAGGAAAGGGTTAGCGCATATGGATTAGCCAGAACCACTACCGTGGGAGTTTTGGGCAAGGCCCATCGGATTCATGCAGCGGTGAATAACTGCTAGGCAGAGCACTAGTCGACTATGCTCGAGACGTCAGGTATCGTCGCTGACCAGACCCTTAGTATTTTGATAGATCCTGGTGCTACCAAGAGTTTCATTTCTGGTGCAGCACTAAAAAGGATTAAGGTAAAGGTAGTCAAACAGGACGAGTTTAGTTTCATAGAGATGGCTTCGGGAGCCAAACAAAAGGTTGGAGGAAAGGTTATGGGTTGTACCCTTAACTTGGGAGAGTTTGTCACCAGGGCCAACTTGTACGTCATGATCTTAGGATCTTACGACATCGTGATTGGTATGGAATGGTTGGAATCGCATGAGGTGATACTCAACTGCAAGAGAAAATGGCTGAGCTTGGTCGATGATGAGGGAAAAAGAGGCGTGATTGTAGGTCGAAACTAGGGAGTTTCCCTAATGTTCATCTCTTCCTTGCAGCTATGAAAGAGCATGTGCAAGGGGTGTAATCTTTATGCGATCCTTGTGTAAAATGAAAAGTGAGTAGCAGAAGGACTAGAACATCTTTCGGTGGTGAGAGAGTTTGCGGACATATTCCTAGAGGAGTCACCTGGGATGTCATTGAAGAGGGATTTGGATTTTTCTATAGACCTTAAACCAGGGACTGAACCAATAGCGAGAACTCCTTATCGTATGTCGACCCCAGAGTCACAGGAGTTGAGAATGCAACTAAAGGAGTTGTTGGACTTGGGAATTATACATCCAAGTGTGTCACCGTGGGGTGCACCTTTTATTTTCATACGAAAGAAGGATGGGTCATGGAGACTCTACTTTGACTACCGTCAATTGAACAAGGCAATGACCAAGAATCAATATTCATTGTCAAGGATTGGTGATCTGTTCGATCAGATGAAGGGTACGACGATGTTCTCCAAAAATCGATATGCAATCAGGGTATCACCAGTTACGGATCAAGGAGGATGACATCCCTAAGACTGCCTTTAAGATGAGGTTTTGACTTTACAAGTTTATTGTTTACCGTTGGGACTGACAAATACCCCAGGGGTATTTATGAGTTTAACGAACAGGGTGTTGCACGAGTACTTGGACAAGTTCATCCAAGTATTCATTGATGATATTTTGATTTACTCTCAGACAACGAAGGAGCATGAAGAGCACTTGCACTTGGTACTACAATGTCTGTGAGAGCACAAATTGTTTGGGGAAATTGTCCAAATGCTTGTTTTATCAATCGAAGATTCACTACTTAGGGCATGTCATCTCCGGTGAAGGTACCGTCGTGGATCCAGCATGGGTTGAGGCTATTATGGAATGGCCTGCGTCGAAGAATGTCTTGAAAGTGCGTAGCTTCATAGGTTTAGCATGATACTATCGACGGTTCGTCGAGGGATTTTTGATGATGGCAAATCTAATCACGGAATTGCATAAGAATATCAATAAGTTTGTTTGGATCAATAAATGCGTGGAGGCATTTCATAGGCTCAAGGAGTTGTTGACAATGACACCGATATTGAATGTCCCTGACTTGGATGTGGACTTCTTGGTATGCACTGACGCATCCAAGGAAGGCTAAGGCAGAGTCTTGATGCAAGATGGTCAAGTGATCACTTACATTTCGAGGAAGTTGAGAAGGCATGAGGAGGACTATGCGATGCATGATTTTGATTTTTTAGCTACAATGGATTATGCCTTGAAGGTTTGGAGACATTACCTTGTTGGATAAAATTTTGAACTAAAGATGAACCATTTTGGACTACAACACATCTTTATGCAAAGCGACCTGAACGTGTGACAACGGAGTTGGTCGAAATTGCTTAGCAAGTACAATTTCAAGAAATCTTACATAAAAAGAATAGTGAATCGTGTGGTAGATACATTGAGTCAGAGACCTTTCATCTTTTTGGTGTTTCCTCTTCATAAGAATCTAGGTGAAAAGATTCTAACTTTACAACGTGAAGATGATTGGTACAAAGAGGTCAAGTATTTTATCGGACAAAACACAATGATGGTGCCAATATTTGAAAGATTTACATTGGACGACATTGGAATACTGAGATTTAAAAATTGAATTTACGTACTACCAAACGACGAGTTGAGAATTTTGATCCTAAACGAGGCTCACAAAGCATTGTACATGGCTCACCCAGGAGTCACGAAGATGAGGGCAGACCTTACACCCTTATTCTTATGGAACGAAATGAAGGCAGACATAGTTAACTATGTGGCCAGATGTCTAGAATGTCAGCAGGTAAAGGTTGAACATAGACATCCAACTTGATTAATGCAGCCACACACTATTCTGGAATCGAAATGGGAGGTTATTTCGATGGATTTTATTATTGGATTACCACTAACAGCAAGGATACACGACTCGATTTTCGTAGTAGTCGACTCTCTAATGAAGAGTGCTCATTTTACTCCTGTGCATACGACATATCAGGCACCTGACATAGCTAGAGTTTTCATCAGTGAGATTATGAGGTTGCATGGTGTGCCTGAGAGGATTATATCCGATCGGGGATCGGTGTTTACTGGATGATTTTGGACTAGTTTCCAAGAGGCCTTGGGAACCCAACTTAACTTTAGTACTATGTATCACCTGGAGACTGACGGGTAGACCAAACGAATGAACTATACCTTGGAGGACATGTTTCACATGTACATGATGGACCAACAAAAGCATTGGGAAGAATTCTTGCCACTGGTGGAATTCGCTTATAACAACAATTACCAAAGCACCTTTAAGATGGTGCCTTTCGAGTTTCTTTATGGGCAATCGTGTCGAACACCTTTGAGTTGGGATCAACTAGAGGATAGGGTCCTGGTGGGACCGAATGAAATCCAAGAATTGGAAGATTAAATTCAAACTATAAGACAAGGGATCAAGGAAGCGCAGGATCGGTAGAAGAGTTATGTCGATGCACATCCTGTTGATCGTAGTTACAATGTGGTGATCGAGTATTTTTGTGGCTAAAACCGCATTAGAGTTCGATCAAGTTTGGAAAAGGGGCTAAACTATATCCTAGGTTCGGGGGATCCTACGAGATTGTGGAAAGGAGAGGCCCGTGGCCTAATGACTAGCCTTGCCTGATTCTTGAGGTGAACGCACGATGTCTTTCACATCTTTGTTTGAGACATTATAATTAGTGATCATACACATGTTATGAATTTAAGCACCTTGCAGGTGTCGGATGAGGGTGCACTCATGGCTAAGTCAATCCACATCTTGGATCATCGCATTCGACAGCTATGATGTCGAATAGTAGATCAGGTCATGGTCCAGTGGGACAGTTATAGTCCACACTCGACGACCTGGGAGGATGCATATTATATGCACCAGCAGTTTCCTTTTTTGTTTGATAGATAGACTTATGATACTGTGATACACATTATTTCGACACTTATACTGTGAATATTCGGGATGAAGTTTAGACCAAGAGGGGGTGTATGTAACATCCTGCTCTTGCGCACAATGAGCGAACTTATTCTTTGAGGACACTTTCTCCCAAGTGATCCGGATTATTATACTATTAAACTTTTGATTTGGATTATGAAGCGTTATGGGTTGATGACATGTTGTTTTGTTGCCTTGACATAAACATGTGCTATTGACTTAGTTTTATTGAGTGTGTAGGATTTTGGACCTCGAGGATGTAGAGGCATCGATGGAACCCATTGGACTCTGGATCGATTCGGGGAGTGAAATATTGGGTTTTGATTGTTTTATATGTGATATTAGTGCATCTGATTAGATGATATGATTATGGATATATTTCTGACATGATTCGTTGATGATGCAGGCTGACGATATCTTGCCAACCAGACTCACATGTGGAGTAGAGGGTCACACAGGACTACCAGAGATGTTGAGGGATAGGTGTGAACAATAGCCCTACCACAGCCTACTAGCACTATCGTCATGGCTCTAATTGTAGGTTAACGACTACCTAGTTCGAGAAGACCCACTATGCCATCAGGTCTGACTGATATAGTCGCTCACAATGATTCTAAGGGGCATGCAATAAGGTAGGGGCCTTATTCCTTAGAGGCCCTTAGTCTCCCACAAGATCACCTAGAGAGGTATTGACTCCAGGGGTTTTTGATGTCTACCAAGTCAATCAAGAGGCGAGTGGTACCCTTGGAGCACATGGTGCATCTTGAAGGGCATGTCACGCAAGAAAATGGAAAGAGGCCAGTGGCACCCTTGGAGAACGTGGTGCGTATTGAAGGGCACGTCGCGCAAGAAAAATGGAAAGAGGCGAGTGACACCCTTGGAGCACGTAGTGCGTCCTGAAGGACACATCGTGCGAGAGAAACAGAAAGAGGTGAGTGGCACCCTTGGAGCACCTAGTGTGTCCTGAAGGGCACGTCGCATTTTTATTTAATAGTTGGATAAACCTAGATGGCCTTAGGATGAATATCGTGATAAGAAAGATTTAAAACAATTCCCCTAATAAAATGTCACCCATCCTAGGAAAATAAAGTCTAGGTCTAAGTGATACTTGTGATATAAATTTTATCAACTTATATAAAAATAATAATAATAAAAAATAAATAATAATGATAATCATCATTAATCATGTGTTGAGAAGAGGGTAAGTAATTCTTTTAATTTATAAAAATCTTTTGGGGGATAAAATTTAAAAAGGGAAAAGGGGAAATAATGGTTTTGTCTCATATGTTAATCAAACATTTATTAACTAAAAAGGAAAAACGGAAAATGTTAATTTTCTACACCTGCCATTTTGAGTTTTAAATGAAAAAGGAAAGAGGGAAATCTAAAAGAATTAGGAAACTAGGAAAAAGAGGGAAACGTAAAAAGAAAGGGGAAACACAAGGAAAAAGCAGAAAGTCTAACTTAGTAAGGTATCTAGCATTTAAGAACTTTCTAAATTAACTCAAGTAGTAAATTAGTAAGGGTGAAAGTCATTAAAACTTGTAAGGGAATTTGGGGACACCTATGAGCGATTCTAGGAATTATTTTAGGTGGGTGAGGGAAATAGGAGTAATTAATTAATTAATGAAATTAATTTATAGTGCAATGAAGGGGATGGGTGACACATTTACAGGGAGGATTATTATGAATTAAATTATTGAACAATAAATTAAAAGGGATTTTGGGAAAGTAAATGACTTTGAAAATCTATATAAAGGAGGGAGGAGGAGGATGATGGGGTCTTCTGTTTTGCATAACGTTACACTGTAGAAATATATACTTGACTGACTTAGCTTGTGGGAGTTGGGATACCCAGCTCAGTGAGGAGTGGTAGCTCGGCCTTGCAAGGCAAGTTGGGAGCTAGTTGATTCTTTAGATAGTGTGTGTGGCCCCTTTGCGGCTCGTGGGGCTAAGAGGGAAGTAGAGTACCCCCGGCATTAGCTGGGAGGTACCAGTGAAGTCTCATCGGTCAGCAAGATAGAGTTGCACGAAGCGTGCAGGACATCAACTCAGAGTAGGCGATTGGGCAATGGTAGGCTTCCTCACTTCTGCATGGTAGATTGTTAGTATGAATTATTCTTCTAGTTTTGTATGTTAATTGGGTAAAGAAAATGATTTTATTAGCATTCTAGTGGATGACTGAAATTTCCCCCATATCCTTTAGCTCGATGTTGATTTCCCATGGCTTTCGATCGCTGCATGTCTTGACTATCCTATGGTTTTATTGATTTGTGATGATTTGCGATTTATATTTTTTCCTTCGTCTCTAACTCATTTGTTAATGCTTGAGCAGTCGGTCGGGAGCCTAATCTATGGTCGTCGCTTCAATGTTAATAGACCTATGGATCTCAATTCCGTACTTTTCTATGCGTGGATGGTGAGCAAAGGATGATTCTGCCATTCATCTATCCCTGTTGATTGTTCTTGACTGATTTATGGTCTTGCACCTTCTTGTCTTGAGTAATTCTATCATTGTTATCATTCCTATCCCCAAATTTTTAACTCTGTGCTTACCTACGTCTTGATGGACGAATTACTTATCTTTTACTCTGAATTTGTTTTTCTTCTTACAATCTGGCGAATTTTCGCTCTACAATTAAATACCTTGACTGTAAATTTTTCCTCTGCAATGGTTTACAGTTCAGTGGCGAATAGCTCTATGTCTCAAATCCGTAGTTTTCTCTGCGATCTATCTTTTGTAATGGCATCTTACTCTGAGTTTCAAAACACTAAAAAATTGAAAATTTGTCTTTGTGTTTTATTAGATTTGATGGGAACATCCCTAGCGATACAACACTTTCCTTCACTCTGTGTTTATAATTATTTTGGCCTGCAATTTAATTTTTCTCTGCAATTTCGTGTAATCCGTGGGTGAATTAACACGACAAATTTACCCAGTTTGTTTTATTTACATTCTTCAGACTGCGGTTATTACTTCCCTGAGGGTGATTCCTTTGATTGACTACGAACTGAATCTTAGTACTACGATTTGAATCTAGGCGATTTACCAGCGATATATGTTTAAATTATGTTAATTTATTATGTTAATTCTTTTAAAACTAGTGAGTTCAATGCCAGTATATTATTATGCTAAATATAAACTGGCCCTATAAAACAATAATGCAAATTAATATGGGCTTTAATCATTTTAAAATTTGTGAATTTAATGCAGTATTTAAATATGCTAATTATTAAACCAACCGTGTAAAACCGTGAATTCTATAGATGCTGACAATGAATGGTATAGACATGGCTGAGTATGGTGTGGATAGCGAGGTACAACAATCCGAGTACAGTTCATAATGCGTGTTAATAATACTATGTTTTAATAATTCTTAGGCAACGATTTTCATTTATGAAGGACAGACATATAGTGAATTTATTCCAAACAAGCGGCATGAAGGAAGTTTGACAATAACGTTGCCAGCATTAAGATAGCCTTAACCTTGGACAG
This sequence comes from Picea sitchensis, assembly GCA_010110895.2. Taxonomy (NCBI): domain Eukaryota; kingdom Viridiplantae; phylum Streptophyta; class Pinopsida; order Pinales; family Pinaceae; genus Picea; species Picea sitchensis. The sequence continues at coordinate 25,592 of SNQJ01S0165542.1, read as the reverse complement.
AGATTCCATTCTTTTTATAGCATTACTATTTTTAGTCAGCGATTTTATGCAGCACAATTTTTTACATTATTACAGGGTAGCATTATTACATGGTAGCATTGTTACATTGCTACTTACAGCTGTATGTTATGGTAGATACATCAACGCCCTTCCAGAATGGATATCCATTTTTTTATCAACGTTTTAATTGCAGTTCAGATCTGTAATGGTGGGTAGCGGTTCATTTATCAACGACTCACCCCTTTTATGTTGGTTTCTTATATGGGTAAATACTTTTTCCAGGATCCAAGGAACTCTTGAGATGGATGTGAAGCACGTTGACCTGTAAACCACAAAAATAATAAGTATTCATGGAATAATGTCAGCAAAATAATCTCCATTCCATTGGTACATTTATGACGCAATCTTAAATCATATATTGTATATAAAGTCGTCTATCAACAACCCTTTTTATTAATACTTGTTGACAATTTAGTTTATGTATAATTAATAAGGGATGAGAAAAAAAAATGTAAATAATTTTTTATGACTCTCCTAGTGTGAGGAGTTTTAACTTTGCAATGAATTAAATGAAGTTAGAAGCAAAGAAAATCTTGCAACAACCAAAAAAAAAAGGTCATGACTCTATCATAATCCAAATAACAACATTAGATTCTTGAATCTTAACCTGTTGTTGAGTTTATGTTACTTGAATGTTGGTTGTTGGTTAACACTTGGATGAGGTAAGATGCCTTGTGCTAGAATAAGTTCTTGATGGCTAGATGGTTGCAGCCTTTAAGCCTACCTTGAGTGTATTTTTGTTGTGCAAGATTAATGGTTGAAGGGTTAATAGTTTTGCTAAATTGTTTTTAGTTAAACCATAAGTGGGTACTTGCACCTTTTTCCTTAAGTCGATTTGTGTTTTGAGGTTGGGCGATTAGGTATAGCCTGCGCGTAATTGGAAGATATTTAGGTCTCCTAGTGCCATGGGGTTTTCTTGGTTTAGTGTTCTAGATAAGTGATATTGCGCCAAGGTTACTGTCACGCCTATCGCCTAGTGACGACATGATTCCTAAGGAGGGGATCATTGTGCACCCTGATGGATAATGGAGAATGATAACCTGGCCGGAGTCCAGGCTTCCTGTTGATTTGATTTGGTACTTGATTTTGTAACGCCTCAATGCATTGGTTTGTGTGCCTTGGAGGTTACTTTTTGGATGTTGAAGTCATTGTTGTTTGTTTCCTGATCAGTGTGTGTGTGTGTGTGTGTTCATCGTCAGCTTGTGTGGATAAACTATTGTCGTCATTGCCTTCCTTCCTAAAACGAAAAAAAAAATGAACTTCTGCTTCGCTTGCACTCGTAATAAGGGGGGCATTACAATATGTTTTACTCTTGATATTCTGTATTCACAATATTCATATTTAATTTATTATCTAACTCATGGTATTGCACCTTTTCATTTGGATTTTAAAAAGAAACACTCTTTAATAATAAAGGCCACACAATGTTATCTCATCTATAGCTTTATTTTCAAAAATAATTATGATTCAATGTTACTTAGAAGTTTAGAAAAACAAGAGGCTGATAAAGTTTTATTTGACCTACATGATGGACCTATAGGTGGTCATTTCAAAGGTGATACAACCACTCACAAGATATTACGTGCATGAAATTACTGATCGACCTTGTTTAAGGATTCTCATGCATATGTTTGAAAATGTAAAATATACCAAATTTCAGTCGAATAAGAAAATAAATCATCACCTTTGCAGCACATGATCATTGAACAACCATTTGAACAATGGGGACTCGATATCATCGGTGAAATTGTCCCTAACTCTTCCAAGAAGCATAAGTATATTATTACTGCCACTGATTACTTTACAAAATGGGTGGACTCCATTCCCTTGAAATCAGTTATAACTGATTAGATAATCTCATTCTTAAATATGATTATTATTACAAGATTTGGTCTCCTGAGCACATTAGTTTTTTATAATGCAACTTATTTTTATTCTTTGCCACTTATGGAATATGCACTTCAGAAAGGAATTAAACTAAAACATTTTACTAATTATTATCCTCATGGTAATGGTTTAGAAGAATCAATAAACAAAAATATTTTGAAAATTATTAAGAAGACTATCAGTGATAATCACAAAAATTGGCACAAAGCATTAATTTTCGCATTATGTGCAGAACAAATTACTTATAAAGCATCATTAGGCACTTGTTAGAATATAATGGATGTGCTCATTTTACCATTGACAATATCGCTATTGTCACCCAACCATAGGCTGAATCCACCCTCCGAGCACCTTAACCTTAATAGAGAATCACTCCAGAAGAAAACCCTAGACTAGATATGCAAACAAAGGGTAGCACACCTTTCCCAAGGATAGCGCACCAACAAGAGATGATCATATAGTCCAAACCCTAACCAAGAGATAGTCCAAGACAAACACGATCTGCTAGTTGCAGCAGCTGCAATGGCATCTCTCCTCCAAACCTACGCACAAAACTAGGCACTGCAGTGCGCACAAGTGTTGCTCTGCAATTCTCTGCAATTCTGAGACTTCCTACTAGAATGAAGACTGGCCTCCTATATTTATAGTAATTTTGGCCAACTTCCTGGCCCAACTTCTCATTCTGGGTATCTGTCTGTTCAGTATATATTATTTCTTCTGGCCAACTTCTTCTCTTGGAGGCTAATAACCTGATACAAGTTATCTTCTTGAGCCGACATGTCTTCTAGGGTTATTATCCAACTCATTAGGGTTTCTTCTTGCTTCTCGAAGTATTCTATTCTCGTCAGGTTTACATGTGGAGGTAAATAACTCTTGCAACTACCATAATATCAACACTCCCTCCTAGCTAGGGAGGTATTACAAGTAATGGTCTTGAGCACAAACATACCATTCACCTGGTAGCATCAACATAGTTGTATAGACTATCTCATGACTAGATCATGAGCACCATCATCAC
>SNQJ01S0165540.1:2473-15263 GCA_010110895.2 Picea sitchensis | reverse complement strand
CCCAACCAATATCAACAACTAGGATTGTCGCTTTCACTACACCAAGAAGAATTGAATATGAACCAAGAGCCTTCCTCGTCATCTGCTAGGATTTGCAGGCTTCCTCTTAGTTTGTTGGTGTGCTCTTCATATCCTCCATCTCGTAATACCGCCTATATCCAATATCCATCATGAAAACATAGCACGTACCTTCTTCCCACTTGGGGCAATAACACCTGATACAACTCCCTTCACCTTCTAGACGCTTCGACATGTTTGAGCATGAGAGTTGTGTACTATCTCCCTGCCTTGCACCTCGACTTGATGTTGAGTACTCATTATAGATGATATGCTCTCATCATTGGACATCACCTCCTTCATGCTAATCTAACAACCAAGTATGTTCCATCTGCACTTGCCTTCCATCACATGTTTTGTTCATGGTGTTTATCGTGTCGAGCAACAACCACTCCATGTGGGCCTAAACCATCCCGCCAACATCCACCCCATCCATGAAATTAGTGTAGAATTGTTATTTCCATATGATTATAATTGTTATTGTTTTGACACTTACCAAAAGAATAATATAAGAGGGATCACTAACAAAAAAAAGTAAGAACCAATTTCCTATTCTATGTTAACAATATTCCATGTTTCATATGTGCTTAATACTTATTTTTTGTTTGCTATTTGTATATGTTGGGAGAGAAAATGGAGCATTGTCTATATAGTTTAATTATCTTTTTAGANAAAAAAGTAAGAACCAATTTCCTATTCTATGTTAACAATATTCCATGTTTCATATGTGCTTAATACTTATTTTTTGTTTGCTATTTGTATATGTTGGGAGAGAAAATGGAGCATTGTCTATATAGTTTAATTATCTTTTTAGATAAAATTTTGAAAATAATACATATTTCATTTTGTCCATCAACACTCTCAATTTGGCATATTTTTACCATGCTATTATAAGTCAAGGGAAATCTCTTTATGCTCTCTCTAGTTACTGAAATCATACAGGTAAATACTTTAGGGAGAAGCACCACCAATAACAATATATGTTGTCGTTTTAGGGCCAAATCCATATCAAGATGCAAATACAAAGGCTCTATCGGGATATGAACTATGATAACTCTACACTGCATGGGCTATGAACAATGATAACTTTACATTGTTGGCCTATGAAATATGATAACTCTGGAGGTCTAGGTCACACCTTTGATAAGTTGTCGATCTGAGAGATATTAGGAAGGCCTCAAAACTCAAATTTACCCTATCACTTATCCCTAACTATGTCATTCATTATACATTTCTAGGGACTTATTCCCTTAGGTTGTCGGCCTCATAGGTTCTAGGGCCTTTGCTAAAAAGTTTTTATGAATTTTTATAAATGTTTAGTAGCTTTCATATTTTAATTATAACGTGAGGTCAACCTTCAACAAGTAGCTATGTCAATTTGTTTCAAACTAGCAATGTCGGGTCATGGTGATAAGGTAAAGTGAAGAAGGGGATTGAGAATTGTTACATGGACTTAGGTAGCACTAACAATATTAAGTGTTTTATTTTAAGACAAGTACGATAAACAAGTATTAACTTCATCACCTCGTTAACCAATATTTCAACAAATAATTAAAGTTTGCATCACTCTATGCTTCAACAAATTTTCTCAAATTATGATTTTTTATGGTCATAAATTCATTGTGCACTTATTTTATTAGGGTTTACGTTTTTCCACATGATGGATGCAGGGCGGGAAGACGATTTTCAAATTCTGAGGGGAACCATAGTTGCAGGTCCCATGGCGATATCACAACGGTTTTGGAGAGCATGAACTCATCCCTCGATAGTTCCATTGAAGAGTTGAACCATAGTCAAAATGGATGTTGAAAGTTGAGCGGGAAGGAGAAAGGCACATTTGGTGTTTGGGATGTCTTCATGTGCTCTACATTTGGCGAAGTTGGAGCAAGTAAAGGGATCTAGAGCTTTAATGTACATGGTCCACGATTTTTCAGGCCAGAGAGTTCTCTAGTTTAGTCCTTAGTGTAGAGACGGAGGTGCAAGCCAACTAGCAGGCTCTCTGACTACGAACCTGGCTTTTGTCTTGTCATATAATACCCTCTTCCCGAATCCTGGAATGTCATACCACTGACAAGACATCTTTGTTTATGTTTATTAACTACTTATAATGGTGGATCTTTCTATGGATTCCAAGTGCTCCTTCTAATGGAAAGTGAAGTCAGTGCACTCATGAGTGCGGATGACAAGGAGCATTGGGAGAGGGCAAGGTTATTCACCTCGGTAGATGCGTCTAACGGAGTTAATAACCCAATCTATCACCCTGTCGAGTGTATTAATGATGATTTGATTGTGGGAGCCTTCCCTTTTACTCTACCTTGTGAACCTCGTCTTTTGCACCAACTTGTAAAATCCTCAGAGAATTGTTCTTTGAAAGACGTTACAGAGCTTCCAGTCGGATCTTCGCTGGTTTCTCGACCTGCTGAGAAGACGTAGGGCTTAGGAGGGTTGACGAAGGGTATTTTAGAGGTTGCCAAGTCTGATAAATTTTTTGATGAAGTTAGAGGTGGCTGGATAGAGCATAGGAGTCGAGTTAAATGCATAGTGAAGGTGTGGAAACCAAAAAGAACGAAACAAAATCTAGTTATGGGTATGGATATTGGTCTTGAAGAATCTTGTAATTTGGTGCTTTGTGCTTTACCTGGGAGAATGGCTTATCATTCGCGTTGTGTCACTTCTCTGAACGAGTGGGTGCTTAAGAACTGGTTACTCTTGCTAGGATATTCCCCTAAGGTGCTCTTGTTGCCGAGAGTCTGGTCGAGCTTTGTTTTCAAGTGTCCGAAGGATTCAAATCTTGTTCTAAACAAGTTTTGGAGTTTCGATGGTGGAAGTTTCATGCTGAAAAGGTGGCACCTAAGATTTAATCCAGCAACGTAATATTTTAGTTTTCGACATATTTGGGTGCTCCTCCTAAGCCTCGCATTACAGATGTGGAACTTAAAAGCATTGGAAGCGGTTGGGAATTCCATTGGACGTTTCTTAAAAATAGATGATGCAGAATTGCGTTCTTTGGATAAAGGAATGGATAAAGTGCTTGTAGAAGTTGACATGCATGAAGGACTTCTGGAAGTTCTTGAGATTGAATGGAGGGGTCTCTTATTTGTGCAACGTTTGGACTATTTGGGTCTGTTATTCCGTTGTTCTCTTTGCAGGAGGACCGGTCATTTGAGAAAGGAGTGTCCAAACAACTATGGCTCCCTACCGGACAATGACATAATGGATGACTTACTTGGTGACAGTGTCACTCCGTTGGAGGATGCTCAAGATTCAATGGATTATCCAGGACTTTGCTCTGAGGAAAGTCCTACAGCTTTGGACACAACTTTTGTTAGTAATTTGAAACATTTTTGTCCTAAACTTTACTTTTCATTATCATCTTGGGAGCGTGAGCACTTAAATTCTATCCTTTTCCCAGACCAGTCTCAAAGGCCTGTTCTAGAAACTGAAAAGAATTTTTATACTAATCTTGAGAAATCTGCTTTGGGCAGGGTCCTCCGAGTCCTTATGAGGTTTCACCTACTAATAGGGTAACTTCCCTTTATTTTAGTCATAATGGTATTGAGGATGTTACTTTTAATGCTCTCGGTTATTCTGAATCGACTCTCAGTGACACTACCTTGGATAGAATGATTACAGATTAAATTCTTTCCATGAATGGGAATTCTAACCCTTTACCGATACCGACCTTTTTAGGCTCTACTCCTGTGGATAGGTCGTCAGCTATAGGGACTTCTAATAATAGTCAAGGGAAGGGGCCCCATACTATTTCTGATCCAATGTGGTCAAGGGGATTAGGGTTCAAAGTCTCGCCAATTAAAACAAGAAGTGCTCGTAGAAAGGCAGGGTCTACCAACACCACTTCAAATTCAGTTCCTAATAGTTCTACCAATCTTGGGGCACTTAGAGGCATGAAAGCCCTGGAAAGGGATAAATCCTGATCCTAGTTTCCCTCAATATCAGAGGGGTAGGAGGACCCCTTAAACAAGCCTCCCTTCGTAGAGTTTTGACAAAAACTTCTCCAAATATTATCTTCTTGCAAGAAACTATGTGTGTTGTGGATACGGCAAGGTTTTTTATCAATAAGCATAGGCCTGAATGGATGATATGTGATGTTAGTGTTGTGGGGACATATGGTGGATTACTTGCTTCTTGGGATCCAAATTGTTTTTCTCTAGACCTCTATCTAATTAGTGGTGGTATTTTTTTATCAGGACACTCCCTAATGGACAACAAAAAGATACCGCTTATTAATGTTTATAGACCCTGTCAGGATCGAAAAGCATTCTGGGATTTTGTGGATGCTACATGTATTTTAGCTCATAGGGATCTTATTATTGCTGGAGATATGAATTTCACTACTTATCCTGCGGAGGTTTGGGGACATACAGCGTTACAAGACTCTTTGCGGGTTTTTTCAAATTGCTCTTTTTAAAAAACTCCTTAGTGGATGTTTCTCCTGTAGAGATTGTACCTACGTGGAGGAATGGTCGGTCTGGGGATGACAGTATCGTAAAACAACTCAATCGGATTTATGTAGCTAAGGATCTCATTTCTTCTACTCTGAGGTATAGGACTTGGGTACAATTTCCTTTCCTGTCTGATCATGCTCTGGTTTTCCTTGAGTTTGGTGTGGGGATTTCGATCGTTTCTTATCCATTCAAACTAAACCCTGTATGGATTGGTGAGGATTCCTTTGTGGAGTTGGTAATGGATGTTTGGAACGATCCAGGTTTACATCATATTACAGGTTCTCAACAGAGACTGGTTGGGAAACTCACTTCTTTAAAAGCACGTGTTAAATTGTGGGCTAAGGAGAAGCATCTTCGGGATATGTTGGACTTGGATAAGATTGAAGAGGCACTCGAAAACATATATGAACAGATGATACAAGGATTTATTTATGAAAACAATGGTCATATTGTGTTCAAACTTGAAGCAAAGAGGAAGAAGTTATTGTTGGCAGAGGAATAAAGGTGGCGAAAGAAGAGTAGAGCGATATGGATTAAAAGTGGTGATAAGAACACTAAGTTCTTTCATCGTTTTGCTAGCTATAGGCGAAATAAAAAATATATCTGGGAGATAAAGGATGACAAAAGGGGGCATACATACGGGGCAACAAGACATCAAGAAAGAAGCAATAAATTATTTCAAATCTTTCTTTAGTGATACAGGTCATAATACTATTCAAGATCAAATCAACTCTGTCAGGTTGTTCCCAAGCTTTGTGCGGGAGGATGAATTACTCTTACTGGAAAAGGTTGTTTAAAATGATGAAATTTATGAGATTCTAAGGGGTTTTGCTAAGGGCAAAAGTCCTGGACCAGATGGATGGACTGTTGAGTTTTTCTTATCCTTTTTCGAGTTGGTTGGACATGATTTATTAGATATGGTTGAAGAAACAAGAATCAGAGGGGAGGTTATCAGTTCGATCAATTCAAATTTTCTGGCCTTGATTCCCAAAGTGAATAATCCCTCGACGTTCAGTGATTTTCGTCCTATAGCTCTATACAATTTATGCTACAAGATAATTGCAAAAGTGATTGCAAAGAGAATTAGAACAATTCTGTCCAGATCACTATCAAAAGCATAGCTGGGTATTCTTAAAGGAAGGAAAATTCTCGATGCTATTGGTACTTCTCAAGAGTGTTTACACAGTATTAAAAGTAAAAAACTACAAGCCATAATTCTGAAACTCGATTTAAAAAAGGCTTATGATTGTACTAATCGGGATTTTCTACAGTTAATTCTGCTACAGTGTGGATTCGGTCTTCCAACTACCAATTGGATTATAGCTTGTGTTTCATCTACAACTTATGCAATATTGATTAATGGGGAGGCTTCTAATTTTTTCAAAAGCAATAGAGGACTTAGATGGGGTTGCCCACTGTCACCCCTACTTTTCATCATGGTTATGGAAGGTCTTAGTCTTACTCTAAAAAACGCACAAACTGAAGGTACTATTTCTAGAATTAAGGTCTCCAGATTGATTAAGGTTCTTCATCTGTTATTTGTTCATTATATTCTAATTATGACAAGAGCGTCCCCGACGGAGTGGGAGAAAATACAATTTATTCCACAAGTTTTCTATTGTGCCTCGGGATTGGTGATAAATGCTCATGAGTATGTATTTCTACACTCGGGGGTCTCTTCGGAAACTCTTCAGTCTATACAAGACATTCTTATTTTTTCCTGTAAAGAGCTTTCATTGGGTTTTAAATATCTGGGGTATGTGTTGAAAACAAATAGTTATAAATCAGAGGATTGGCAATGGCTAATCGACAAGTTCGAGACCAGGATAACACACTGGTGTAACAGATGGTTGTTCCTTGGGGGACGTTTTGTTTTGATAAAGGCAGTCTTAGAGAGCCAACCTGTCTGCTGGATGGCCCTTGCCCATATTTGGATTATTGTTCTTCATAAGATTCGCAAGATGAGCATCTCTTTCCTTTGGTCAGGAAACAATTTCAAGCGTAGGTATCATTTATGCAGTTGGCAATCCATAGCAAGACCCAAACATTATGGAGGTTTCAGAATATTTTTGTCTTCTACAGAGCTTTGGCTTCAAACACCTTGTGGAGAGCTCTGATGAAACCGTGTATTTGGCAAAGGGTGTTAAAGGAAAAATACTTCCCGCATGGATCACTCCTGACAGGGTTATGATCGGTAGATTCGGTCCATTCTTTTGGATCTCGGTCATGGAAAAATATACAAAACACATTGCCTATCATTCTTCAGTGGATGGCTTGGAAGCCGAGCTCGGAACACTCAATTATAGTCGAGAAAGATGTTATATTAGGCCTAGGACAGGATGCCTTTTTGTCTCAAGGACTGGTGAATCGACTAAATCAAAAGGATATACATCTATTATATCAAGCAAGCCGAAGGATGATTGGGAGCGTTGTTGGTTCAAGCTGGATTAGCGGCGTTGAGTTGGGGTTGGAAGAGAATATTGAAGTGGAATGGGATAACTACAGGTAGATCTTGATCGACTCTGGTATTTCTTTAGTGGATAGACATGACGAGTTGATTTGGACAGGGGGTGATATGTCTGGCCATATTTCCGTTAATAATGTTTATGAATCTTTGTCTAATAAACTGTGGAAATTCAAACTAGGTGGTTGGAGGAGAAAATTATGGAAGTGGGACTGCCCTTTGAATATAAAGCTTTTTGTTTGGCTTTTAGCTGAAAACAAGATATTATCCTGGAAAAATTTGCAAAAGAGAGGATGGAAGGGGCCAAGTATATGTATTATGTGCAAAAATAAAAGAGAATCAACAAAACATATATTTGTAAATTGTTCCTTTACTATATCAGTTTGGGAGGAAGTTAAAAAGGCTTTAAATCTTTCTAATGGATGGAACGGTTTAACGGTGAATGGATGCTTCCAAAACTGGGCATCTCAGAATTCTAATATACATGCTCTTTCGGCCTATATATGCTGGTACATTTGGATAGATAGGAATAAGCCTATCTTTGAGGAAAGTTTGCCTTCACTGCAGAGAATTGTTTATCTTTCCCAAGGAGCTTTGAGCATTATAAAGAAATTTCAAAAAGTTAGTATTCAAAGGTTTACTCCTACAACTCTTCCTGAAGACAAATCTATTGCTTGGTTTGATGGGGCTGCTCAACAGAATGGTCTTCTTAGTGGGGTTGGTGGTGTCATAAATCTTGGTGACCATAGAGAATACAAATGGATCCTAAATTGTGGAAAAGGAACAAATTCCAGAGCTGAGCTTATGGGAGCTCGAGCTACATTAACTCTTGTCGCTAGACTCATTGTTTGTGATTTACATGTTTTGGGGGATTCCAAGATAGTCATCAATTGGCTTAATCGGAAAGGAGCGCTAATGGTGGAAAATCTTGATGGCTCGAAGGACAGAATAGATGAACTCGTCCCTCATTTCAGGTCTATCTCCTTTGCGCACATTTATAGGGAAGAAAACAAAGAAGCTAATTGCCTTTCAAAAAAGGCTCTTTACAGTAGGCGAGGGAGAATTTCCTATAGTCAATGGGTTGATGGCCATGAGAGCCCTACTCTTTTCATAAATATGTATTGAATTTATCGGGGTCTCTCTTTGTCCTTGTTATTTTTTAGGGCAAGCCTTAGTATTATTTTGTTTTCCTCTTGGATAGAGGATCCTAGCCCTGATTGTAGTTTTTTGTCGTTATCCTGAAGATGATGGAACTAGTCAGTTTTTTGGTCTTTGTTCTTGACTATATGGTTGCCTTTCTATGTACTGGATTGTCCATATATAGAACGTCTTTGTTAGTAATGTTTCTGATATTGTAAAAAGATTATATTATTATCAATATAATGTGAAATTTTCAGTAAAAAAACAAAATTTCTCAAATTATAATTTTTTAATAAATCTATACTATTTATAACACACTTTCATAAATAATTCCTCTACAAAATATAAAAATACTAAAATTCTAAAACTATTATCAAACGATTACTAATAAGAATGAATTGAGAAAACTAATTTAACAATATCCAAACTACTACATATGAAAATCTTAAAATATTAATACCCAAAATTCAACAACATCCAACTTTCTTATCACAACAATCTTAAAAACCCAAAATCTTTAACCCAAACACAAAAAAATCCTAAAAAAAATGCACAAAGAAAAAGTTAAAAATAAGGAGACCCCAAACCATGTAAAAAGTATAAACCAAAATTCTAACCAAACTCTCTATAGTTTTTGCTTCATAGCTTTTCATAATATCCTAACAATTTTTTTCATCATTATTACATCACGATTACTCAAAACATCTAATAAAATTCCTACTCCAATTGTAGATATATGGACTTAAACAATTACTCTATTAATTCTGAAGTGTAATACAACTTTACCTAAATATCTTATACCATATCTTTGCTTTATGACATTAGGCTGCTACCTTGCCTTACAATACTTGATTGTATCACAACTTTATTTTAAAATATCTAAAATTTTAGAAAATTTCTGAATAAAATGATATGACACCTCATCATTTCTTTGCCTCGCAATACATAATTGGACCACACCCTTATCTTACACTAAGATGATATGACACCTCGTTATTTCTTTGATTCGCAATTTGGACCACAACCTTATCTTAAAGCATTTGAAGCTTCATAGAAAATAAAAATAAAAAAAAATCATGATATGAAACCTCGTTATTTATTTGCTTCGCAATAGTTAATTGGACCACAACCTTATCTTAAAGCATTTGAAGCTTCATAAAATTTTAAAAGAAATAAAAATTAATAGACATTCTTTTTGTAAAATTTAAAATTTAGGATAACCCGAGATAATGTTGTCATGTAAATGGGTCAAATTCAGTGTATCTTTTGAAGAGATTTTGGTGTCTTATGGGTGTAAGTATCACTCTCTTCACGTGCAATTGAAGTGTCAAGAGTAGGCAGGGTTCAAGAATTCCCTTGTCCAAACGTGACTAAAAAGAAAAATCCTAAAAGTGTATATATGATACATTTCAATAATCCAAACAAATCTCTTTATATGCTCCATTTCAATTCATAATCATATGTCCCATTTCAATTCATAATTATTTTGTGTTTAAGCTAATTTATAGTAAAAATAAAACATAAATTAGACGTAAGTCAATGTTGGAACCATTTATAAAGGTAAGTTAATTAATTATTTAATTATAAGTAAATTAAAATATATGTTTAAAAAATTATTTACTATTTTTTAATTTTTTAATGTTATTAAATATTTGATTAATATGTTTTTAATTCAAATTTGTTAAATAAAATGTATTGATTTATATTTAATTAATTTATTAAAAATATTGTTCACTAATTTTGTTATTTAAAAATAATAATAAAATAATATTCTTAATATTTTTTAAAAACTTTACTTATAAAAAAAATTTATTTGAAACTCTTATCACTTTTGTTATCTTATATGTATGTGAAATTTGGGGATGCAATATATCTTGAGAATCTTGGAGAAAGATAAAGCAAATCCAAAATATTTTTATAACTTATAATCTCAAAATTAAAGGAAATACACCATATTCTATTCTCCTCATAGAAGTGAGCCTCTCCCCATTGAGTTCACTACCATGATTAGGTACTTAATGTTCAAGAATATGATCAACAACATCGACAACAAGAGGCTCTCCAAAATTACTTCAAACTCTAGCCAAAAACACCAACGACTCAAGTGAAGGTAGCATCAAGATGTTGAGTCTTGGCTAAATCATTGGGGAATACATGAAGATGTCATTTTGTAAAATATCGATAATATTAAAAGCATTATTACATCTAAATTTTAAGAGAAGCTATGGTTTAGTAAATAATTAGAAGATAAAAGGAAGCTAAGATACTACAAGGAGGTGGTCAACCCTAATCTAGAATATCAAAAGTATCTCTCAATCCTTACTAAGGCAAACTTGAAGAAAATCAACATTACCAAAATGTGAATCAACTCCCATGATCTATATTGTAAAATTGGGCATTGGACAATTCCCAAAACACCATGGGATAGAAGAATTTGTCATCTTTGTGACACTAAGAGGATTGAATATGAAAAGCACTTTCTCCTAGAGTGTCTTACTTATATCCAAGTTCGATCACAATTTCAAAATCTTTGTCAAAATACTCACCTTTCTAACTTCCCAAATCAACATAACTATAGTGATTTTGGAATGCTTCTCTCAATATTTTTTTAATACAAAAATAATATTTAAAAAAAAATCTAAATAATTTCTTATTTTTTTTTAGAAATTTCACTCAATAAATAATCTTCATCATATAAAAAAAAAATATAATCTTTTAACATTAAAAAAATACAAAATAAATTATATAATTATAATATAATAATCGATAAAATATCATAAACAAATCTTTTTAAATATTCACAATATATCCCATCTACTTGTAAGTGGGTGAGAATTTCCACCTTCTATAATTAAAAAAACAAACATATATGAAAAAGGATTGAGTGGCTAGTGGCTTATGATGGGATCTGTTTTGACATAAAGAATACAAGCTGTAAAAGTATTGATGTGTAAAATTTTTATAAAAAAAGTAAATTATTGTATTATTTGTTGGTAAAGGTAGGGATGATTTAATATATAAATCAAAAGTTTAATGTTTCAAATCCTAAGTCAAAAGTTTAATGATTCGAATTATGTTTAGAAAAGTATAGAAGATAATATTATTAATGTCTGAATAAACATATACATATAATGAAATCAAACTCTAGTATTTAACATATTAATGTATAGAGAAATGCAAACATGATTAATATTATGTTAAAAAACAAAAACCTTAATGTATGAAGAAATGCAAACACGATTTGTATTATGCGGAAAACAAAATGAAATATAATATCAATGTAAGAAAAAATACGAATAGAGTGAAATTAAATTTTATTATTTAACCATTAATGTTAAACATATAGTGAAAATTAAATTTTATTTTTTTAAAAAGGTGAAAAACATTGTAACATATATAATAATTAAAATAAGGGTAGTTTTATTTGTAGAGAGATGTTTATCATTATAAAGTTTAAATGAGTCTCAGTTTCATCCTAAGAAATTACAAGTTTAAACATTTAAAAAAAAAAAAATACATAAATTTCGATTAGCTTTATTGCATGTCTTATAATCACTCAAATTTAAAAATTAAGAACTACATGTCAAGAAACAATAATTCACTTTTTAGTTTTACTTTTACAATGTCAAGAAACAATAATTCACTTTTTAATTTTACTTTTGCAATGTCCAGAAACAATAATTCACTTTTAGTTTTACTTTGGCAATGTCAAGAAACAATAATTCACTTTTTATGGTTTGAAATGTTAATCTGTATTATTTTCTTATATCACAATAAGATAAACTTTTATTAATAAACAAATAATATTAAATTTTATTTTAAAGATAAAAACAATTTTAACCTAAAAAATATTAAAAAAAACACCAATTCTTCATCAGTTACAATTCCAAACCAATTTTACCTTACTACCATAAAACCAGTCAATATGACCTCCCGTGAAAGAATCACCAAACTGAAAAACGCCAAATCTTTTATGTCCATCCAAATTTGAAGCTTTTATGTCCATCCAAATTTGAAGTTGACGTATCCATTGGAGGTTCTACTTTATGGTAGGCCCACTCTGCTGTAAAAAAACAATTTAAATTCAATCGTCATACATTAATATTATGAGGCTTTATGACTATCCTAGTTTGAATTCGACTCGCTTGATTAACAACCACATGACCACCAAGGTATCGAGTCCTCTCAATTTGAAAATGCTTTTATATTTAAGATAAAAAAAACATTTCATTTTTGTGAAAATAATAATGAATACAAATTACATTAGTGGTCTTTATATATAATAATAATAATAATAATCTATTTTTAAAGTTATGTTTTTACTTTATCTTCTTTATTTGAATTTGTGATTTTTAAGAGGAAACATATATTCTTAACCATTATACCCATTCAAATTGATTTCTTGTTCTTAGTTTTAAAAGATACTTTTATATTTCAATGTTATAATTTTTTTTAATATTTAATACTATTTCAATGTTTTAATTTTTTTAATATTTAATACTATTTCAATGTTTTATTTTTTTTTAATATTTAATACTATTTCAATGTTTTTATATATATATACCAATATATATTTCAAGGTAATTTCATATCTAAATGTATACATATTTTAGTATATGAAAGTATCTTCATATTTAATAGTATATATCTCAATATATACACT
>SNQJ01S0165539.1:3851-21078 GCA_010110895.2 Picea sitchensis | reverse complement strand
CCCTCGTTCTTTCGGGAAATTTGAATGAGATCCTGTGGTTGTGGATCTCTGTCTTCCTTCTCTTCTGCACGCCAACTCTGTTGTTGCCATCAATGACAACAACCATCAATACACATTCGTTGCTTGTTCAATATTTGCCAACAACTATATTATATTTTTAATTAAGGAATTATCTATGCACTTGTACATGTGAGTGACACATGGGTGGGCAGAAAATAGGTAATTAGTAAATTATGAAATTACATTTATGCATGAAATGGACAAACATCTTGGGTCACAAAACCTATAAATGGAGGCTTGTGCTAGAGGGCTCATAGTTACTTTTGCACCCTAAGGTTGGATGTTGGTCATAATGCTTAACTTTCTTTAGGTGATTGTTGGAGATTTTGGTATAATAAATTGTATTATTTATTAGTAAATTGAAATATGTGGAGTATAAATAACATATTTTTCTTATATTTATTATAGAAATGACAAATTGAAACCTCAATAGTCGAATAAAAAACAAGAATACCATAGAATGTTGTACATTTATTTCTGGAAGAAATGTTCACTTTCCTCTTCAAGGGGTAAACCTCCAATTGAGTATAGATCTGATTAAATATAACTTCAAAATACCTTTCATTACATTTCTTATACTTATTTATATAGTACTATCTACCTCCTACGAACATTCCAGAGAATACAATTTCTAGTAGGTGAAATTTTTAGTAATACTTCTTACATTTATTACTTTCACACTACTACATGGGCCTTATTTACTAGAGATTTAATCCATACATAGAAAAATATATATCTACTTAAGGGGTTAGGAAGGATAGTAACCACACATGCCTTACCTCTTAGAAAATAAACATTTTCCTTGGAAATGGAGATGAGAGAATTGTTGATGGATCTCTACTAGTTCCCATGTGGCATCCTCGAGTGGTGTTTCATTGAATTAGATTAAGACCTATTGGATAGTTCAGAGATAAAAGAGATGATCCTTTTTATCAAGGATGGCCTTAAGTTGCAACCAAATGGAACCTTCATCTAGTTTTGGAAGGCTAGTTTGAATACAACAATTAGATCCGACCTCTTTATTTAAGCAAGATACATGGAATATTGGATGAATTTTAGAGTGACTTGGAAGCTATAATTTCTAATACACTATCCCAATATGTTTGAGGACCTTACAGGGGCCATAGAACTTTGTATAAAGCATCTAGTGGTGGTTTTCTTTGCGGGAGTTCTACCTGTAAAGTTGAAAATGAAAAAACACCTAATCCCCTACCTCAAAATGGCATTTGGAATTATGATAATCATCCCACTACTTCATCTGATCATGATCCATGACTATATATTTGAGAGTACATAGAATATTAGGCCAATTTGTGCATATTTTTCCACCTCCTACACCTTAGAGACTTTGGGTAAGTCATATAGTAATTATGGATAATTTTGGCCATAAACAAACTCTAAGGGTATTTTTTCACCCTAGACCAAGTTTTGGAGAACCTTGGTCATGTTTGAGCACTTTTGGGACTCTGATAGGCTAGTCGAAGACAAAGTGCCCAGGCGAAGCGAAGATCACGGGATCTCGCCCCATTTTTGTAGGCATTTTGGGTTTAGGGGTTATGTAACGGGTATGGGATGTCGGCCCATGGACTTACCCATTCTTAGGCCCCATTTGTAAATGTATAAATAAGTAGCTAGGAATTGAAAGAAGCATAAGAAGATAAGATCAGATCTAAGTTGACTTTGTGGAAGATATGTAAAGGTTGCTAAGTGTGATTAGTTGTGAAGGCTTCGTGTAAACTATGTGTTGAGAACTTGCAGAGCTAAGTGCAAGTGATTGTAAGAAGGCTCTGTGATGTGACAGACTTAGGGAAGGGGGATTTGGAGAAGTGTGCACAGATTTCTTGTCCTATGCAGACTTGGTTTTGTGGATCCATGCATGTAAGAAGATTGAATGAAGATAATAAACAAGATGAAGAGTTGGTGGACGTAGCCCCACGTTGGGGGTGAACCACGTATATCCTTTGTTGTGATTGATTTATGTTATTGATGTGATTTATGCTTAGTGTTGAACCTTTATGTATGTTAGATACATCTGATATAGTAGCTTAGTGCTTAATAGAATGAATGAATGCTAGATCTGTTTGATGTCATGTGAGAAATGGTTAAATATTATTAGATCTTATTGAATACTACGATGTTTTGTAATTAGGTTTTGAATCTACGATTTGAATAAGGGTCAAAGACTAATGAACGTTAATTGATAAGTGCTTTGTTAAGTATTGTGGTCATAGATCTGTGTCCCAACTAGTTTGTAGACCCTTGAGTACTACAACCCCCCTACCTCTACCTTAGGTGAGACTTCATCTGCTTCATAGGTGTTTCCGAAAGGGCTGGTAGTTAGGGTTTTCTTAGTGCATTTTTGAAGTGTTGAACCCTGGGTCTTCCCTTGTGCCAACAAAATGGTTCCTTTGCCCAGACCTGAAACTGTGATTGTTGGGAACTGAGGAAAAGAGAAAGCTCCGTGCATAGATATGTTGTTGTAGCGTGCAATACTCTACTTGACATGTGAAGCTCTATGATAAGAAGAGAAGTCCAATCTTAAGAAAAGAGGTAAGATCTAAAAGCTTTGTGCTCTGATAAATGTAAGATAGGTGCAAATTTTTGTTTCGAAATAATTGATCTAGGTATGTTTGATAGATTTCTTCCTAGTCTGAAAACTAGGGCACAACTAGAAGAAATAAGATGTGATATAAATAGACCTAGTAGATATAGTGAAAGATATGTTATTCCTATGCATAGAAATAATTTTTGGACTAACAAGTGGATGCAGGATCCTAAAAATAATTTTTTACAGTTCCATCACTGTGATCCTGTTGTGCAGTACAAGAAAGGTTGGGGATCGTTTAAGAGAAAGAGAGGATTGACTCTTAGTTATAATTGCATAAGACCGAGGCATATTGCTAAGGAATGCCCTGGTAGAGGTCCTATTTTCCTTTGTTGTAAAGCTATTGGACATGAAGTTTTATATTTCCCTAGAATGATTGCTAAAGTTGAGAAGATGAACATGAAACAAGAAAACCATGAGGAAGGTCAAGAGTCTAATAATATGCTAAAGAACCAGAAAGAACCCGAGGCTATATTATTTCAGATGAAAGAAACATTGAATGATCACAGAGACATCAGTTTATGAGAGATATTAAAAGAGAAAGAGTGCATAGAAATAAGAATAGGAGACTTCGACATAGACTATGTATTGGAAGCAGAAACACAGGTTAATATCATGACATAAACTACTTGGGAAATTTTGGGAAAGCCTGTTATGATTCCTTCATTGGGAGGAATAAGATTGTTTAAAGGAAATATAATAACCCTATGTGGAATACTTACTCATGTACCTATGAGTGCTCATGGAACATCAACAGAAGAAGAATTTGAGGTCATTAAGTTTGTTGAGGACAACACCTATTTTTCACTTTTGTTAGGAAGGAATTGGATTGAGAGGGATTAGATCCGAAGGAGAGAAGAAGAGGAATCTATAGAACAAAAAAAGAAAGAATTAATGGATTTCATGGCCAAGAGAATAATGCGCTTAATAGAATAACATGAGAATAAGTTGAAGCAACTGAGGGCCAGAGACCTGGCTGTCGAAGTTGAAAGAACACAAGAATGATTAAAGAACTTATCCATGCATAAGAGAATAACACCTACTCGAGAAACACTAAGAGAAAAAGTATTACCCTCGAACCCTATGAAAGACCCTCATAAGTGCGAAGTTACAATGCTAAGACAAGATAAGAAAAAGAATGGAAAGAGGAATCCAGAGATGTAGATCACCGAAAATAAAGAAATAAATCTTAGTAAGAAGAAAACAAAGCTAGAAAAATTGCAGGAGGTCCCAGAGAGGACTTCGTAGAAGGAAGCCTTCTAGAACTTGAACCTCGCCGGGATAGCAAAACAACATAGACTGACACTTCTCCACAACGAAGAAATATGACTGTTGGAGGCGTCTAGAGCGTTAGAACGATGCTCCAGAATGGCTAGAAACATAGTTATTTCCGAAAATATTTCCATTGGACTGTTGGGACTGCGCCATAATGGATGGAATTGTATTGATTGAGGCATTCCTACCCATTGGAGGAGTCCATTAATATGTTGTCTATTTAACCCATCGAATGTTGCATCGGGGACACTTTTTTAGATTTTGATTATCTGAGACCATAGATAACTAATTTCTTTCATGTAGTTCTTACTGAGACCTCGCCACCTATACTTCTTACCTTGAGTGTTTTTCCACCTATCCAAGAAATTTGATCACGAGCGTGCATGTCGAGCGACCTTAGCATAGTAGAGAAATTTTTTCAAAGATATTTTGATTGACCTCATGGCTGAGAAGGTCATTTTCATAGGAGAATAGGCCTCATCGACAAGAGGATGGCAAGCCTCCCCATCGACTGCACATCAATATGGGCCATCTCAAACTACGACAGAGAAACGTTGCAAGCATCATGACAACTTGGCGAACGCGAAGCCCATCCCGTTGGTCCTGCCCAACTATATACCACATCTAGCTGGCACAGCTAGTCATGACAACGTCTAGAGGGACTTCAACTATACATTGATCACTGCGTACCTCCTGAAGGGGATACACATAGTTGGATTGCAGTTGGGATAGATTATGACGCTAAATATTAGTGATTTCAACTTGGGATATTGCACAAATTATGGAATTCTCGCACCACATAAGTACTTGACAAAGAAAATGCAGAAGAAGTTGAAGATAATCGCCCAGTTGTGGACCATGGCCATCACAAGATCAACCATCCCTAATGTGATGAAGATACCAGACTTCGGAAGACATCAGGAGGTTAACAGGTGCATTAAACTCCTCCTGTCGTTCTACCATGGTGGTTACCTGTGGTTGGATAGGTTAATCACTGTAGATTTGGCATTGATCCACCGGATCACTGGATTGAACATGCAAGGACTGTACCCTCATGATTTTTACCCAGGAAGGCTGTAGATCATGCCCTGGCGCAATGAATTAAGTACACCTATGATGATGTAGATAAGGGGAAGTGGGGATAAAAGGTAGCCTCCATCCAAAATGGTGCAGTGAGCCTAGCTTTCCAGTTGATCACTGGTAAGCTCGTCAGGAAGAATAGACCAACGTAGGTCACAGGGTTTGTTTTTGACCTCGCAGGAAAGTGCATCGAAGTGATGTAGATGAACTGGGCAAGATACCTCGTCAACCAGTTGGATCAAGATTGTCGTGAAGTGAAAGAATAGGGCTACAAGTTTCACTTAGTTGGTTGTTGATTCTCGTTGCCTTCATCGCTTAGGAGATGCCAAAGGGAGAAACCTTCCCTGAAGTCGAGTCATATGAACCATTGGCTGCGAGGTTAACTACCCTCTAGTATTCGAATGACATGGTGAAGAAATAGAAGTCCAATGTGGTGTTCCACACCTACTACTTGCAGCTGAAGAGGGCCATTGAATCCTTCCCTCGCATGATGTAGAATACACTTCATAGGTTCAGGAAAATAATGAAGTTCCATGTAGACAGACACTTCATTTGCATCACTAGGTGTGGAGACGAACACAAGGAAGAGTTCCAATCCTATTACAAAATCACCAAGGAAGATATGGAGGAAATAACCAAGGAATGGCCTACAGAATTTCTTGTACCAGTCTAACAGACAAAACTCTCAGACGCTGACCTCATCGAAAGTCCTGTAGTCACTCGCGAAGAATATGATGGACCAGGCAGTAGAAATAAGAATAAGAAGGAAGAAGTACAGAAAATGCACAATGCATCAAAGGAGACAACACCAGATTCACCTGAAGGGGGAGGAGGTGATGAAGTAGGCAAAGAAGAGGATGAAGGGGAAGAAGACAAGTAGGAATGGGGTGAAGTAGCACTGCTTAAAGATCACCTTATGGAGACAGAGACATCCAAGAAAATAAATGTTTCTCCAAAGAAACCCTCAACGCAGAAGATGTCATGTGACAATAATCCCCACTTACATATTATACTTATGGTCGATGATATTGACCTCATCATCGCAGTTGTATCATATACTTCCAGGGACATTTTGCAGCGAAGCGAAGCTAGATAGGAGACAATGTATGACAAGATCGAGGTAGAGCTCAAAGGGGTACAATATGCTCTTTATTTGAGTTGCGTAGTGTCTACTGCGCCATTCTCATCGAGGGGCATAGAAGTAGGAGATGAGCCTACCCAACTACGTAGAATAGCAGATGTGATAGAAGCTCACCTTCGTTAGGTCCAAGAAGAAAAAGAGCAGGCCACAATGACATTGAATCAAGCAAAGGAGGAAGCATTAGAGAAACATCAGGTTGTGTAACAAGAGAAAGATGACCTCCAAGAGAAGTTTGCAGAGGACAGAGAGCATCTCTAGAAACAAAAAGAACAACTTCTCATGGAGCATATTGGAGTTAAATAAGCGTTCACTAGAGAAATTTTCTCTATGTTGGGCCTAGAATATATGGAAGAGGAATCAACTGAGAGCTAAGTGGGGAAGCTCGATGAAGCCATTCAGAAGCTCCAAGTAAGAGTAGCAGAAATGGAATTGCAAGTAGTGTCGAGCACTCTGCAGAAAGTTAGAGATCAAAGGGAAGAATCTTCCCAGAGCGCAGTTGGTAGAATCAAGGCATTGGCCTTATAATGCAAGAAACTAAATAATCAAAGTGTGTATACCTATGAGAGCCTTGCAGATGAACCAGAATTAAGGACATTGGATTCATAGCTCCAAGAAGCAGAGAAACAAGAAGCGACAGTAAAAGCACAATTGAAGCTACTGCCAGCGGTCGAGAAGATGAAAAGGTCACAAGAACAACACACAGTTCAGCAGTAGGTCCATTCCATCCAGAGTAAAGTCATGGATGTGACCTAGAGACTTAAGCAGGTACAGGATGAAGCTTGCACACGTTTTGAGGAGATTGAGGGATAAGGTGCACAACTGGAACAAGTGGTCAACATAGTGGAATAGGGCTTGGAAGGACCTGTCACTGAGAAAATAATTCAAGATTTTGTTGAAAAGGAGGCTCTGGCGAAGTAGAAAGTCGAGGCAGCACGAGCCAAGATCGATGCCTTAGAAGTAGATTTTCCCAGATCAGAGTGACTCGGGATGAGTCACAAGTGAGTGTTAGGGGCCTGTTGGCCCTCGACCAAGTTTTGGAGAACCTTGGTCATGTTTGACCACTTTTGGGACTTTGACAGGCTAGCTGAAGACGGAGCACTTAGGCGAAGTGGATATTGCGGGATATAGACCCCTTTTTGAGGGCGTTTTGGGTTTAGGGATTATGTAACGGGTATGGGATGTCGACCCATGGGTTTACCCATGATTAGGCCTCATTTGTAAATGTATAAATAAGTAGCTAGGCATTGTAAGAAGCATAAGAAGATAAGATCAGATCTAATTTGTTTTTGTGCAAGATATGTAAAGGTTGCTAAGTGAGATTAGTTGTGAAGGCTTCATGCATACTATGTGTTGAGAACTTGTAGAGCTAAGTGCAAGTGATTTTAAGAAGTCTCTATGATTTTCTGAACTCGGGGAAGGGGGATCTGGTGAAGTGAGCATAAATCTCCTATCCTATGCAGAGTTGGTTTTATGGCTCTATGCATGTAAGAAGATTGAAAGAAGTAATAAATAAGACGAAGAGTTGGTGGACATAGCCCCACGCTGGGGGTGAACCACGTATATCCTGTGTTGTGATTTCTTTATGTTATTGATTTGATTTATGATCAGTGATGAAACTTTGTGTATGTTAGATACATCTGATATAGTATCTTAGTGCTTAATAACATGAATGAATGCTAGATCTGTTTGATGTTATGTACTAAATGGTTAACTATGCTTAGATCTTGTTGAATACTGCGTTGTTTTGTAATTAGGGTTTGAATCTGTGATGTGAATAAGGGTCAAAGACTAATGAACATTAATTTCTATGTGATCTATTAATTATTTTGATCATAGATCTATGTCCCATCTAGGTTGTATACCCTTGAGTCCTACAATCCCCCTGTCTCTACCTTGGGTGAGACTTCATCTGCTTCATAGGTGTTTCCGAAAGGGCCAATAGTTAGGGTTTTGTTGGTGTGTTGTTTAAGCGTTGAACCTCGGGTCTGCCCCTGTGCCAACATTCTCCTTTAAGTGGCACCTTGATAAGTTGTATTTACAACCATTCTTCTAGCGGTAACCATTGAAACCAATGGGATTGTTTTTATTCAGTAAAGAACATCAAATTTTCTTCCAAACAATTGTTGGCATATTTAGTCTAACAAACAATCTAGGGTGATAGGAAGTACTACTATGCAATTGACTACTTTGGAGCTAAAATAGTTCTTGCCAAAAATTGTGAAGGAAAGTGAGATCATGAACCATTACAATAAATTATGGCATATGATGGAGTTCAAACATATTTTCCATGAAGACTTGAGTGACCGCAAAAAATTTAAATGGGTGTCGTAGAGAACCAAAATGATGCATATTTGGAAAGGTGATCAACCACAACCATGAAAACATATTTATTGCCAAAATTTGCTAACCTCACAATGAAGTCCATAGTAATGTTATTCCATACAACTATCATAATGGGTAAAGGTTGTAATTCACCTTGAATTATCATTGTTTCTCCCTTCTATCATTGTAAAATGTCATATTCTTCCATAAAATGTGTGGATGGCCTTCTTCATTCCCTCCCCCAAAAATGAACGTTTGACCCTTTCATATATTTTATGAAAGTTGGAAGGACCTACTATTGGAGATGCATTGATTTTAGATAACACTATTTCTTTAAAGGTGGTCTATTTTTTCCGACACATATGCCCTTTATAATGATGTGCTCTTCATTGTGCCAAGTGTATCCATGATAAGTATGGGGTGATATTTGAATATTTTGGATCATGTGAGAAATCTTGGGATCTATGAACCATTCTTTGCAGATCTCATTCAAATAATATGCTATGATGAACGAGAGTGAAAAGAGGTATCCTTACTCTTCAAATATTCGAGAGAGATCATCTATTATAACATTCTCATATCCCTTATTAGAAATTATCCCATAATCATATCCCAACATTTTGGTCACCCATTTTGTTTTCTTGCGGAACAAAATCCTTCTCCATAAGAAGTATTCTAGGATGCGACAAACATATGTAATCTAGAAACACTACCCAAGAATATAGGGATGATATATATCCAAGACATGCAATATATCCATCATTTATTTTTCATAAGTGGATTTTCCCAAGTGATTCTCATAGAGTTTCTTTTTGGTAAATGATATTAGTATTCCCTATTGCATGAGTATTACTCTAACTCCTTTACCAAAGGAATCACATTCCAAACAAAAGGTCTTAGTGAAGTTTGGTGGAGCGAGTACTAGGTTTGTGCACATAACATTATTCAAACCTTAGAAGGCTTGATCGATGGATTTATTCCAACTAAAAACATATTTTCAAGGAATTCAATGAGGGGGGATACAATATTACCATAGTTCTTGAAACAATTCCTATAATAACCGGTGATACAAAGAAAACATCATAAAAGTTTAAGATTTTGGTGATGTGGCCAATCCTTCATTGCTTCAATTTTCTTTAAGTCCACACATAGACCTTAATTACTAACCATACAACCAAAATATTCCACTTTAGAGTAACCAAAGGAAAATTTGGACCTATTGAGAAATATTTGATTATTAATAAGTAGTTGTAAGACTTGATCCAAATGGGTGACATGGCCATGCCAAGTTTTGTTGTAGATAAAAATGTCATAAAAAAAGACGAGGAAAAAATGATGAAGAAATGGTTTAAAGATGTTGTTCATGAGAGTCTAGAATGTGGAAGGTGGATTGCAAAGGCCAATGGACATCACCAAGAACTTGTAATGACCTTCATGAATGAAAAAATAAAGTTTGGGAATATATTATTCTTTCATGTGAATTTGGTGATAAGTAGAATCGAGATAAAGTTTGGAGAAGAATTGAGCACGTTTCAGCTCATTGAAGAGGTTGTCAATGATGGGAATGGGGAAATTATCCTTAAATGTTATTTTGTTGAGAGTTTGAAAGTCAGGACATGTATTCCAAGTCCCTTATTTATTTAGGACAATGGAAACTTGTGATGAACATGGACTAGTACTAGGGAAGATGACACTGGAAACTAGAAAATCTTGAACTATATTTTCAATTTCATGGTTTTTGGAAAATGGGTGGCGATAAGGGATTATATTGGGTGGAGGTTATCTAATATGAGTGGAATAGAATGATATTTTGTACCACTATAAGCTAGGAGGCCTTGTGGGGTTTCAAATACTAATTAGTGTTTGGACAAGACTAATTTCATCTTAGGATGTCTAAGTAGAGAAGGTGCCTCAAAGTATTGAATGGAATAGAATAGGTTGAAAATGATTGCATTCCATTTTTATTTTTTATTTTTTCCATAGATCATGGGATCATGATATTTGGAGAACTACCTGTGATACCCCTCCTATTTGAATTTCATCTGTAAATCACATAAATACACAGTGATGGGACCGAAGATTTGTAACCTTTTAGTACCCCAAAAAATGTCACAACCACCCATTTCAATAAAAAAAACATGTGGGTTTTCAAGGAATAATCATGCATTTCAATCCATATAGTTTCATAATGACCTCCATATTTCATTGAAAGTCCATTAGAAATCACGATTTAGAATTGTTTCACAACATGTATATAGAAATTTGTTTCTTGGGCTACCCATCAGTGAATGAAGTTATGGTTGCTATTGTTTTCAATTAAGATAATCAATTTTAGATGTTTGATGTAGCCAATTAATTTCAAGGTTTGGGAAGATGAAATATCAGTCAAAGCATGTAGGGATATATGGGGTTTCACATCCTAGTGAGAAGAAGGAGGAATATATTCAACAAGTGGAGGGAGAGGATCTTGAGGTATATATTCATATTCGTCACTTGAAATTTCCTCTAAAATGGCCATAAACATATTTTTCTCCTTGAATTTATCATTAAGAAAATATTTCTCATCACAATTATAGAAGAGACATTTAAGCTAATACTCCACAATTTGAACATAGGTTAAATTGTGGATCTTGAGGGGTGGAGAGGAGGGAGAGATATTGGTGGGACAAGGAGGAGGAATAAAGGATGTTTTTTTTTTATTTGGGCATTCACCACCTTTTGGTCTTCCTTATCTCTTTGAGAGGATTCCAACCAAGTAATAAGGTGATACATTGAGACTTAGGAACACATATATTCCGTCAAACCACTAATAAATCATTATTCAAGAAGGTATCTGAGATTCCTTTAGTGCGGATGGAAAGTTGCATGAAAGTGAAGATTATCTCTTTGATTATACCATATTGTTTAAGCCTAGTCAAGTGGTCCAAATAATGAGTGTCTATTTCAAAGTGTTCATATAAGTCTGAGACAAATTATATCCAAGTAATATAAACTTGGGGGGAGTTCTTATGACATTTCCACCATCATCAACATTGAGGAAATATATTAAAACACCACATCATGTTTCAATAAGTCATCAGTGATTTCATGCAAGGAAAAATAATATTCCATCTAAGTGACCCAACTAGTAGGGTCATAGCCATCAAATGTTTTGAGATCCACTTGATCGAGTTGGTGCCACGTTTGAGTTATAGGATCAGAAAAGAATGGGATAGAGTGAGGCCTCATGGGATTGGATGACTCACCTCCCTATGGTTTTTATGGTTGGTCCTAGTATTAATAACCCTTGAATTGATTATACATTTCCATGAATTGGGACAAATGGTCTAGGGTTTAGTTTAATTTGGAAATATTCATAGTAATAGAAGAAATTTTTTTCTCGAAAAAGGAATGGGTGAAATGTATTTTGTTTTGCAACTCATAAAATTCAATTTCCAAGAAATAGAATCATGTGTTAATATCATTGTTTTTAACAACCATAGAGACGAGGGTGCACAAGATAAATATTAGTGGAGTGCGGTACCAAGGTGATCAATACTGATTTCTAGGTCTATTGTGATAGTTTCCTATTAATGGGGTGAGTCGTTCCACCAAAATACACCTTACTAGAGAGTGGTACCATGATTATTGGTGCAACACAAAGCTTCTGTTGAAACGGTCCCAAACAAGGGTATGGTGAGTTTTGTGCCTCTTTTGTCACCTAGATGATAAAAACAGAGGTGCTTACAAGCTTAGTTGGGTTAGCTAAGAAAGAAAACAATAAAGGAAAGGGTTAGAAGAATAAAGCATAAAAGACTAAGCTAAGAATTAAACTAGGAATGATAAAAACAATTGAACTATAGTGCATAAGGACATAAGAACAAGAAACAAATAAGACTCATGTCACCAATGGAAAGTATTGTATTAGTGAAAAGAAACACCAAGGAGAAAGGGAGACTTTGGGTCCCTTCTTCCTCTAAGAGAGGGCTCTTGGACCCCCAAGATTGCGCTCTTCTTTCAACTTGAAAAATTGAAAGAAATGGTGAAAGAATCCCAAGCTAATTCACTCAAAAGGTGATGTGAATAGCTCAAATGGAATGGTGCTAGTATGCTCTTAATGAGAAAAGAGGATTCCCCAAGAGAATAGAAGCAACATAACCTTACAAATGAATTCATTGAAGATGCAATGCACCCATGGCCTCTTTTTATAGCACAACTTTGAGGTATTATGCAACCAATTTTTAGTGTGAACAAGGGGCTATTTAGGGCACCTTTAGGTCTTTGACCAGCCACGCAGCTAGATTCAACCGATATTTGGATGTCAAATAGACTTGGAAGCTGAACCAGAAGTGGGTGGGAGGCCGACCAACATCATAAATGCGTCATTCTTAGGTGTGCACAGCTTTTAGCTTCCATAGTCACGCATCATGCACATGTGTGCTTTTCATGTGTTTTGTGATAGCGCATGTGCACGCACTCCCTATATAGGCATGGTGCATCCTGGTTTTATAACTAGTTGTATAGTTTTGGACCTTTTGGAAATGCGTTTTTGGTAATTTTGGTCCATGGGTGAACTTAATAGCTCTTTGGAGATGTTGGATTCCTGTAATCATTTGCGGATGAAATTTCAGTGATAATAGATGCCCCCTGATGGATGAGGTTAGGAGCATACGTATAGCCACAATTCATCAATGTTTCTTCTACTGAGATAACTATTGTAAGAAAGAGTGATAGCGAGAGTATCAAGAGCGACCTGGTGGAGGGAGAGGGGAACCTGTAGAACCCAACCTTTCTCAAGGTGTGAAAAATAAATTGTGTACAAACGAGATAGACATGCCCCATGCTCATGTCATGTAGCTTAAAAAATGTGTAAGACAGTAACTGAAGTGATATGTTGGTGAATATGACTGCAACGCCCCTGGGGGCATGTTCGTAAAAGCATAGGACAATTATGATGATGAACAATACTCTAAAAAAGTATGAAATGACAGATGTAGGAAGTATCAAGGATTTGGCAGGCATTGATGGCCCAAAAAATTTCAGAGGTCTTCGGCAAATATAAAAACAACTGCAATAGTCACAAAGTAAGACCCACTATAATAGGAGAAAGCGTTGAAGTTGAATGTTATGGGGGTCAATGACAGTAGAGAGCAATGATGGTTCTCCCTATGTCGTCTGAGTCTCCTCATTGTGAAGGGAATGAGGTTCAAGATATCGTCGCCCTTTTGGAAAATGTGTTGATGTCGACAAAAAGGGAGACACGACTCCAAGAAGCCAAGGGCTTTAGGAAATGCATTGTATGAGATCAGAAACTGAGGAGGTACATGGACAAAGTCAAGATGGTGGAGACTCAATATTTCCTTTGGTTGGGGATATATGTGAAGTGGTAGAAACCATACAACTAGGTTGAGTGTCAGGGGGACAACTAGACGGGGGATAAGTTGTGCCAGGGGCGAGACAAAGTGAACAAACATAGAGAGAAAAGGTAGGTGGCCTATGGGATACTCGGGGTTTATGGATGATGTCAACAGGAATAGAAGATAATGGATGCCCCAACCAAGAGCGACATGGGTTGCGTTTGCCAAAAAAGAAGAAGGTTGTCGGAGGTGACGATAAAACGCTATGAAAATGCTAGAAACAAAGGCTTTGTACAATTTCCAAATAAATAAATAATTGGGGGTGTGTACGAATACCGAAATGGGTACCCTAGTGCAATATGGCTTAGCCTATGAGGGAAAAAGTTGTGTAGGGAACTGGTGGAGGGTGAGGGGCCCCATGGGTGGGTCTTTGTATGAGGTAAGTGAATGAAGGAGAATTCCCAGATGGGAAAACTGATGTTGGATGAAATGGATGGTTAATGATATTGCAGAGGTGTAGCCAAAATAGAACCATGATGAGATAACCTGAGATTCCATTGGGAAAGATAGAAAAAGGAGGATAAGGAGTATGTGGTTGATTCTCAAAAATGCGTAAGACTATCGAGACTCCCATCCTAAAGGATGAAAACAACATGAGTGTCAAAGTGCCAAGGGGGACTATGAATGGGACAACTCATATGGGGGAGAGTGCTACAAGGTGACAGTACCAAAATGCAGTGGAGGTGACAATACTGCAGAGCCAGATATAGGGACCCTACACGAAAATTTCAGAGGGTGTGACTGGAGATGCAATTGAGATTCAGAGGGAATGATTACATGCTAGTGTCAATCATATACCTGAAGGGGTTGCGCTAGTGTGTGATGACCAAGTACTTGCACACATGAAAACCAAATACCCGACGTGAACAATATCTAAAGATAACGAACATATAACAGCGATTTGATAATTTTGAACATGAGCATGCGTACCTGAACGAGGTATGAGAAAATGGCTCCCCGGGGGCTAGGGATGGATGGTGACCAGGGAAGTATGACTATGTAGGTAGCGGGATCCTGATCTCATGGCTAAAGATGGATTGCAAAACGGATGTTCGAAGCTCCCGGAAGGGAGTATGGAAGTTTTGGAAAAAAGGGCCTATATATCGCTGTAGGGCCCATATTGCCACCTCATTTGTACTTGCTGCTATAGTGATTAGAGAGGAGGTTCCAGAGCAGATTCTGAGATTCTGAGAGTGTGAGGAAGCTAATATGAGAGGTTCTAGAGTCAGGTTAGTGGTCTCATCCTCCAGTACAGTAGTTAGGTGTCAATTTTTGGGCAGCATCGTACTGATGGCCATATAGTAGGCTTTTGGGATTGTGGCCCCCCAAATGCGCGGGCGATCGATGACGATCTGTGCATGGATGTGCGACTGTTATGGGCACAGTCATGTAGGGGTGATATCAATTTGGGAAAACAGGCACACATGGGATGCACGCCTGTTCGAAGGACAGTCGTGCATGTGTGCGTGGTTGTGTTGTTGACAGTTGCGCATGAGTGTGCAACTGTGTAGTGAACAGGTGCACATTCGGTGCACACCTGTGGGATGAACATGCGTGCATACATGCATGCCTATGGGTTAAATAGGTGCACATGTGTGCACGCCTATGGGGATAACAACTGTGACCTTGAGGCAAAGCTGAGTGTGAGAAAAACTTATCTTTTTTGGGGAGATTTTGGTGTTTTGATGAATTGTGATGGCTGATTGAGTATTGTATATGTGGATGCAGGTGATCATTTGGGATGATACGGATCCATTGGAGAGAGAGGGAGTGGGCCTAATTGAGGGATGCCATTAGGGATGAGTAGCTAGTGGTTCATGGTGATTTTGCGGCCAGTGGGCTACTGAATTTTTTTGAGTGCTCACTAGTGAGGGCCCAGGAGTATCTGCTGCAATTCCTGATCTCGATGTGGAGTCCAGAGTTGTAGTGTTTTATTGTGCATGGGGAGCACTTGGTATTCTCTGCTGAGGAGGATGTCTATTTTCTGATTGGGCTCCCTTTTCGGGGAACCCTGCTACTGGTCAAGCCAGTGATAGTTGGAGAGGGGTAGTTGGCTACCCTTGCCCGAAGATATTGTTTGGGAGAGGATTTCATGTCCGGGTAAGTGGTGAGGATTGGGGTGATGTATGCCCTGGTACATCATTGTGTGGCAGCGATGATTGTGAGATTTTATGGGTCACTCGCAACTTGGCGTATTAGTGGCGTCTAGCTGAGGATCATGCAACGGGCACTAGGGGGTGAGCATTTTTCCTGGGGCTTGTTGTTTCATGCCAAGATGGTGGGACAACTCACCAGGTGTCAAGTGACCGACTCAGGGGATTTCTCTTTTGGATCTATTCTGGTGGCTTGGTTTCTAAAGAGGGTTCCTATGTTGCACCTGAGAGTTTTTTTAGACCCACCAAGAGTGCGAGAGCCATGACTACGGTAGTGGGCGACAACTTTGGTCCATCATGGGGGTGGGGAGGCTGGCCATTACTTCACAGCCGAGGCTACACAAGTGTGGCGTCATATGCCACAGATCATATTGAAGTTTCCAGATAGTGGGGTATATTACTGTGATGACCCCGAGATGATATTACCCCCGAGAGAGGTATTCGACCGCTGAGGTATGATGTTATTGTTGCTGGTTTTTTATTTGTTTAGATAGTATAGCATATGGTTGATATTTGTATGGATGTTGATGCTATCATGTGTTTTTTTGTGTAGATGTGGGACCATGTGGACGAGAGGTCGAGATGATCAGAGTGCCAGCTCGTCAGGGGCCTGTGAGACCACCGCGGGGAGAGCTGTGAGCAGGGGAGAGGTGGAGACAAGAGGATTTTGGGGTGAGGCTCGATGATGAGGATAGAGCAACCAGGGGATGCCATTATAATGACCCCAATGTAGGTCCCTCACATGCTCCTCTGGTCGAGGCTGGGGGAGAATTCAATGATTTCCACCGCCAATTAGAGGTTGTTCTATGGGGAGTGCCTAAGGGGATGTGCGTGTGGATCCAGGATGAGGGGATCCTAGAGTAGTGTATTGGGCTTCCGACAGAGTCGTGGACCTTGATCCACATAGCAGTTGTAGCTACAGCCGCGATGACTGGGCGGTTTCCCCCATGACCTGAGGGACCTATAGCTGGTGGGGCACCTCTGCTAGAGGGAGGACCTGGTGCTAGAGCACTAGAGGCGCCCCGAGGGCTGCTAGATATGTAGTTTTGTATTTGATATAGGCTAGTGAACCCATTTTGTATAGTTGTGACATCCAGTTTTGTATTAATAGGGATGAGGTGACTCACCTGACTATGGGCGATGTACTATTTTTTGTAAACACTTATGACATGTTGAACCATATATATATATATAT
>SNQJ01S0165538.1:28739-39168 GCA_010110895.2 Picea sitchensis | reverse complement strand
TTATTATTTATATTCTCTTGTAACTATTAAATGGTTTATTATTTATATTTTAGTTTTATAATAATGATGATGGTGAATGTCTACTTAAATTAAATTTGGTTTTTTCAGACTTTTTGGTAAGGACTTACTTGATTTGTTGTAAAATTGTATTTTTATGTTCGAAAATATTTAAGAAAAATGTTTCTATATCACATGTTGTAATGTGTGTACCATTTCCATCATAATGTTATAACCATTTCCCTATGCTTCAAAGTACTTCCAATCCTAAGCCCTTAAGTCCTAGTTGTCCCAAAGCCCTTCCACACCTTTATTCCTAAAGTTATATGGGTTATATAACAAAAAATTGTATTGTCACATTAAGAGTGCACACACTCTCTTGTTAGTAAAAGTAAATGAGGTCGGGCACTATGTCTGCCTCTTATTCTTGTCTACCAAGAGCACGCATGCATTCCAAGAATCTGTGTGTGCTCCTATGGATACTCCACTTGAGGAGAGCACAATTCTCATCTTCTTTCTCTCCAAAAAACACAATACCATCCCGACATATGCATGCAAAAACAACAACCACAACAAGGTTTTTTTTTTTAGTGTCATTGGAAAACAAAATTTTGTCTTGTTGTGTAATTGGTAGGAAACTTTGTGTGATTGGTAGGAAAAAATTTGTAATTGGAAGAAAATTGTCATCTTGTGTATTTGGAAAGAAAATTATGTCTTTTTGTATAATTGGAAGGCAAGTTTTGGAAGGAACTTTTGGTCTTTTGGTGTACTTGGAAGGCATTTCTTGTCTTTTTGTATAATTGGAAGACATTTATTTTCTTGTTGTATAATTGGAAGGCAAGTTTTGGAAGGCACTTTTGGTATTGCGGTGTACTTGGAAGGCATTTCTTGTCTTGTTGTATTATTGAAAGACACTTTTGGTCTTTTGGTGTACTTGGAAGGCATTTCTTGTCTTGTTTTATATCTGGAAGGGAACTTTTGGGGCACTTCCGGTCTTTTGCTATACTTGAAAGGAAATTGTTGTCTTGTTTTATAATTGGAAGACACTTTTGGTCTTGTGGTGTACTTGGAAGGAATTTCTTATGTTGTTGTATAGTTGGAAGGCAAATTTTGGAAGGAACTTTTAGACTTGTCGTGTACTTAGAAGGAATTTCTTGTCTTGTTGTATAATTGGAAGGGAAATTTTAGAAGGCAATTTTGGTCTTTCGGTGTACTTGGAAGGCATTTCTTGTCTTGTTGTATAATTGTAAGGAAATTTTGTTTTTTTGGTGTACTTGGAAGGTATTTCTTGTCTTGTTCTATATTTGGAAGGCACTTTTTTTTCTGTCGGTGTACTTGGAAGGAATTTCTTGTCTTGTTGTATAATTGGAAGGGAAATTTTGGTATTTTGGTGTACTTGGAAGGCATTTCTTGTCTTGTTGTATAATTGGAAGGTAACTTTTGGTATTTTGATGTACTTCGAAGGCATTTCTTGTCTTGTTGTATAGTTGGAAAGATTTTTTTTTCTTTTGGTGTACTTGAAAGCTAATTGTTCCCTTTAAACATGGGGGACCTATGTAATCAAGGTAAAAAGTGTTTAAGGAAAGAAAAACCCGTTGAAAATATA
Source organism: Picea sitchensis (assembly GCA_010110895.2). Classification (NCBI taxonomy): domain Eukaryota; kingdom Viridiplantae; phylum Streptophyta; class Pinopsida; order Pinales; family Pinaceae; genus Picea; species Picea sitchensis. The sequence goes on along the minus strand of SNQJ01S0165538.1, from coordinate 37,565 downwards.
ATTGAAGAAAGAGAAAAGGAAAGGTTAGGTATTACAAAAAACAATCTTTCAACAAAGGCCAATGCAAATTCTAGCACAAAAGTTGTCGTTATTGTTTCTCCTCCATCAACACAAGCAAAGAAAGGGATTTAAATAGAGCCTAGTCTAGTTTAGACCTCTAGTGAACCTCCAATGACTATTTCATCAACACAAGTTTTTGTGGATGACTAGATGATGATGGATTTACTTGGATTTGATTATACATTGGATGAAATTAGAGAGACAATTGGTGAACAACCTTTTGGTGAAGAAGTTCATGTGAAGCAAGCTCTTGTTGGATAGTTGGACATTCTAGAAACTAGTCATGGGCATGCCCACTCTCCTCCCAAAATTGATCCATAAGTGATTGAAGGGGAAAGAAATGCTACAGTTTTAACTCCACAATAGAAAGGTCAAGAGTGCCAAAACATGGGTCCATCACTCCTACCTAGACTAAACAATGTGCGACGAAGAAATCCTAAATGAATTCAGGTGGATGAAATTGGTCTAGTATCACTTGAAGGTAAGTTACCTAACTGAACTATTTGTTATCATTCATATAAAGTTACTAAAGAATATTTTGAACCAAAATCTAATGCAACTAAATGTCAATTATTTTTGTTTTTATTAAAATCTAGGTTTTTTACTGTTGTCGGGAGAATTTTAGGCATTAAAACAATTAAAAGTTCATAAACAAGCCATCATATTATTATAGACTTTGTGGATGATTTTCAAAAATTGGTAAGAAAACTCGTTCTAAAGATCGTAATGTAGCCTGATGTGTCTTGTCACAATCAATTGTTAGCAAGATTACAATAAAACATTATTTTCTCAAATAAACTTCTCATCTCATGAAATGTGATATCAAAACCCTTCAAAATGTGATAGCATCGTCACTAGTGTCCAAACATATTTGTGGGCCTTCACTAGTAGGATACCTCATTTTGACATGAAGTTAATTGGAATAGTTAAGGGACTAGTACAGACTTTCTAGCATGAGAAACCTAGGCCTTCTTCCAATAAAAAGGATGGATTAAATTTGAGAAGGGGTTATTGGGACCGTGAACCCCACATTAAACACTTTCTTGAAATGACATAGACAAATATGTATGAGATATTTAGAAATGTACAAAGTTCACTTAACTTGGGTCAAATATATTTTGACAAATGCAAGCCTTGGTATGTTCGAATAAATACAAAATGTAACACATGTTTTTGTTGTTACCAAATTGAGTATGGTTATTATTATGACAGATATATGCATAGTTTTTGTGTATTTCATAACACCCTTATGCAATAATGCTCAGTTACATTTTTTTTAGATCATCTAGAGACTTTATTCATAACATCTTGTGTACAATGCCTCGGGGTTGTACATTCTATCAAAAATCTTGCTTAGATGGGACATGCCCCCAAGTGCAGTGGAATGGAGTTACTGAGCAAGTGAAACCATATGAGAGATGAGTATGAATTGGGGAGGAAGGAGGTTGACTTCCAAAGATTTAAATATGCCATGTATGATATTGAGAGAGGACATGAAGGAAAAAATATACAATTGGTGACTTCTCAGGTACGAGTATGTGACTTCATCAAGGACTTGTTCAAAAAGACCCAACAATATGTTCAACATGCCCATGTGGCTCAATGTTAAGATGAGAAGTTTAGAATATGCAGAGACACATTTCTCATTGGTTCTATCTTATCAATAGCTGATTTTGTTGAGAACTACACCCTTCAACCAAAAAATGAGATTCAAATCCAATATTGTTATTCAAAGTAGGTCAACATAATGGTCCATATAACACATAGGCATGGGACACATAGTAATGAAGAAAACAAAGTTATATTGAAGGATTATCACTTCTACATTAGTGACAATCGATGCCATGACTTATCTTATGTACAACATTTCCTTCAATTTTTATACAATCACATGAGGGAGAAGAACATACGGATGGATCAACATTGGATTTGGTTATATGGTTGCATTGGCCAGTTCAAAAATTCCCACATATTTCAATGGTTGTGTATGTTGCACAAAAACACAAGGTACCACATATATGGAACTATTTAGAGACTAGGCACGGGAAAGCGGAGCATTATGGGTCATGCACATGCAGCAAAACTATGTTACGCGGGGAAGAAATGAAGTTCACAACTATTTCCCTCATTCAAGATGAAAAATCCATTGTTGAATGGTGTTCTTCAGTAATGGTATAGGGAAAAAGAAGGCGAGAAGACCAATTAACCAGTAAAGGACATGTACATAGATATTTTTAGAAGATGGTCCATGTAGATCGATCACATTCATATGAATGTAAAACAATCTAGGGTACTTGTGGATTTCATTTAGTTCAAACATCAGAAAATGCAATAGTTGAAATATGGACAAGAAAATTATCTTGCTTATGTGGTCCATGTAGTAGTAATGAATGGGATGATTGTGAATTCATAGATTCGGTTGATAGATTAGATTGTGTATCACTCCCCATTGGTCAACGCATAACTATATAATTATCCCAATTGAAGGAGGACCAATTAAATATTCGACAAATTAAGATCACATCTTAGGTATCACACAAGCAAGTTCGGTGAATATTCACTTAATTTTGAATAAATAGCACGGATTTTGTACACTTGGTTTATTTAGTGAGCTCATGTGTTGGGACTCCATTTTTTGCAGGGCACATATATACAATGGTTTCTCCAAAAGTTAATTAATGGGGCACTGACTATTGGTTGGCACATTGCTTAGAGGGAAAGAAAACCCTCATGCTCTCAGTAACAGACTCCGGAGGAATTTAATTTTCAATTGGGTTGATGGTTATTACAAGAGAATACCTAAAATAGGACAACATAGGTGCTTATATTTTCCCTTTGTTTCCATCTATGGATGGGACAACATAGGTTCTTCTCCCCCTCTCTTGCATAAAATATGACAAATTGTTTTTCCCTCTATGAATTAATGGTTGACAATGGTTCACTTCTAGGAATACAAATCATTTTGGTGTGGGTAGGGAAGGAATATATTTGTTAACGTATTAATAGGAATGGGGAAGGAGGATATATCTATTAATATTATTGAGAACGTGTAGAATAGATTATTTTTGTTTACATTTTTTCTCCTATGAATTTCCACGCCGAGTGAGCTGTATTTGAAGTTATTTTGGCCATGAAATAACCATGTTTTTTTTGTGTGTTCACATACTAGGGTATGATCAACATGAAGTTTCTCATTTTGAGAAACAACATGCAAGAAATGGGGATGTATATCCATCACATCTCATCCCGCAGACATCTGCAAATTAAAATAATTATGTTTATTTAAAGCATAAGCACAAAGTGTAGGGAGGGATATGTGGAGTTATAAAATATTTTACAAATTTTGTATTTTAAAATCAATTATTTTATTTGACAAATGTTTTGCAAACCATAGGAAATTTTCAAATCGTAGTACTCCACCTAATTAGAAATTAGAAATATCGAATTTTAAAATTTTAAAAATAATTTTTTATTTAAAAAAAAATCAATTTAATACATAGTGTGTGTACATTGTATGTTGATCCTCATAACCACTTCTTTCTTTTTCATTACTTTGCATTTGCATTTTTCCTAAATATGTTTCCCTCCCATAATTTTCATTTTCATGTCTTACCTCCACGACTTATAATTTTTTTCATACTTATGTCATTTTGTTATATTTGTGGATTGGGGGACTCGCGAAATCATGGCCTATCACTTTTCTCTCTTGCCCTCTTCCCAACACTTAGTTGATTTTTTATTTTGCAGACTCACGGACTCACAATTTATTTTCTTTGTATCTTTTCGTCTTCACAAGTCCATCCGAAAATTATCAATACTTAACCATTTTTCTTATCACAACGGACTTGTGGACTCACATTCTCATGTGAAATATTTCACTCTACCACCTCATTGTGACATGTCCTTTATCTTCACAATTATCGAGTCATATTAAATCCTAATTCTGTGAACTCGACTACTAAATTAAATCCTGAAAATGTTGTTATTAATGATGTTTCTATCGAGACAAATCTCATTTATTTCAGGTTAATATTATCATAAAGGATCTAACGTAAAAGATTGTTTCACTATTATGAGTGGCATTACGGAGAAGTATGTCAACCTGTTGAAGATGATCGAAAGAAAACAAAATTTATGCGAGGATACCCTGAATCTATTCGCCAGAGAATATCGCAATTACCATTGGTCGAGGGCATATTGGTATTATTCAATGTTTCCATATAAAGATAGTAATAAGGTTTGGACATCATGAATAGCTCTCGGTGGTTTTGTCCCTGAGGTTTTCGAGTGCAAAGATATATTGTCACCTGGTGCATTGACAAATTAGTTCATAATAGAAGAACCATCCCACTACAAAGTGGTTCCCTTGTTTCATTGGCACCTTCAATCTTCAAAAAGATGTTAAAACTACTAGATCTAAACAATACAAAGGAGAAGATGCCATAATTTTTTTGAGGGAAAAATAATGGAATTGAGCTCTTGCAGGAATATTTACAAGACCTTACTACAATGTCGGAAGACCTATCCAGAATCCAGAATAGTTATTTAAAATACCTCTATCGAGAAATTGCTTGGTTATTTACTAGAGTTACAGGTCAGGATTCTACAACAACTATTCCTGGGCTGGCCCTATATATTTTATATTTTACAGTACATGAGAATGTTCTTTTCAATTGGGAAAAGATCATATCAAATGAAATTTATGCACAGTTAATGAATTTCAGTAGTGAGAAAAAATTATATATGGCATCTTATCTAGTATTTAATATCACACATTGTCATATTTTTGAAGGCTTGAGTGTTGGAAAAAGGGTAAACTCAAAAATTGACCATGTGACTATGTGGTATCAAGCTCTCTGGAGGCAGAAAGTTATCCATTATTTTTATGAAGTTTACAATGATTTTGTGTCTTAATTTAAGAAATTACTCTTTGGAGAAGACACTTCCAGGATTTAATTGGAAGCATCCACCTTTTTGGATAAAAAGGGAATTCCGGAGAAAATAGATAATTACAACATCATTTAGATCATTTGTTCTCATGAAAAGCCTATATTTGTTCCTTATTATGTGCCAGAAAAATTGTTTATCATAGAGGTGGAAAGGAAGTATAATTTTTGGTTTCGTTTTTTTTATGAAAGAAGGAAAAATCAATTCATTCCTATACCTTGGCAAGTTGGTGAAATTATTTTGAGGGGAATTTCCAAAATTGATGAATATGACTCTTACTTTGATCAGTTTAATTTGAAGTTTGTAGAATAAATTAAGGGGTTTGACCCTAACCATATTTTTTATCATCACATGGTGTTAATGGGGCACAACCCCACAATGATCAATACACACACATTTGGGGAGGAATAGGGTGATATGCATGACCCTCCTATTCAAGGTGTTGATACAAATTCTGGCGACATAGAAACAATCGTGAGCACTATAGTGTTAAAATTATTCTCAAGTAGTTAAGTGTGTATAGTATTGTTTAACTTTAGTCTATTAAAAATAATAATTGCATGCATAAGGATCACTAAAAGAAATACATCCACAGTATACACAAGATTTATCCTGGGAAACCCTCATGGGGGGGAAAACCCAACAAATCTTCTTCAATATAGATTCTTCAACGATTACAATGTCTCTCTCAAGAGAGATCTCACCAAAATAGAAGATCCACTAGAAAACCTAACTAGAACAGAGTAGTGCACCACTAGACCAAGATAGTCCTTCACTAAATAATAAAAACCCTTTATTGAGACACCCCTCCTTTTTAGTTGTGTCACTCCTTCTATGTAGTTGAGTCACTCTCTAAGACTTGTGCATTGTATGAGAGAGATAGTTGTGTGTGTCTCCAAATGAAGCGTTAGGCCTCTTATAAATACTAGTTGGACTACCAAGAATTAGGTTAGGGTCGATCTGTCCACTTTACCCTTCTAATTTACTTTTGACTTGTCAAGGCACAATAGGGTCAAATTTAAAAAAGGCACAATAGGGTTGACTTAACAAATATTATATAACATTAATCTTTAGGGTTTTGTCTTGGTAAAATACAAAATGAATATAAAAATCATATCTTCTGAAGCTACTCAAACTTCAACACTCCCTCTTAGTAAGGAAGGTATTATTCTTGCATGATCATCACGACTGCTTCTTCTCTTTTGTACAGTTGACCATTGACTTGTTAAATTTCCATGAATCTGTATTGAAGAATTTTTGTAACCACATCAGCATCCAGGGTCTCATCATCCATCTGGTCTTTATGTCATCACGGGACTTTCACTCGCCATCTCACATAGAATCTGGCATCTAGTTCCACAATGAACTAGTAACCTCGGGTTGGCACACCGGGCAAGTGGTCCACAATGACCAAGCATCTAATCATGAGGATTAGGCGACCTAGTGTGCACACACTACCCATCTATCCCAAGGATAGGAAACACCTCCAACCACACATGTTGTCCCACCAACTAAAAAATCGGGTAATTAACCAGCCCTGAAGGCATGGCATCTATTGACATTGTGTGAGATCATGCTGACTGGTGCCATATTTAGTAAATTTGTGTACCAGAATTTTTCACTAGAGTAGCAATCTATGTATCAAGATTTATCATTGGGGTAGCAGTAACTTGGCGTACCAGGATTTATCACTTGGGTAGCCATCTACGTACCAGGATTTATCATTGGGTATAAGTAACTCGGTGTACCAGGATTTATAACTGGGGTAGCCATCTGTGTACCAGGATTTATCACTAGGGTAGCAATAACTTGGCCTACCAAGATTTATCACTGGAGTATCCATCTGTGTACCAAGCTTAATCACTGGAGTAGAAGTAACTCAGTGTACCAGGATTAATCACTAGAGTAGTCGTAACATGCCCGTGAATGACCACTTGTTTCTTCTGCCACATGTTGAAGTTGTTGACCTGGATCACAATTGTAACTCATCACTCCCTCTTACTAGGAATTTCCTTTTGGACCACAACAAGCTTGTCTCTGAAGTACACAAACTTCACTTTCGACAGGGGCTTGGTCAACACGTCAACTATCTTCTCATCTATAGCAACATACTAGAGCTTCATTGCTCTCCTTTGTACCATATCTCTAATATAATAGTACCTGATATAGATGTGCTTATAATTTTCATGGAACATTGGGTTCTCTGTCAACTTCACAAAACTCTGGTTGTCACACCAGATACAAGCCGCCTCTAACTTGAGATTACACAATCCTGCAAGCGGCTTCTTAAGCCACACTGCTTCGTTGCTAGCTAAACAAGATGTTGTATACATTGTTTCAGATGTATTGAGTTCCACACTATTTTGCTTCATGTTGAACCATGAGATCATGGTTGATCCCATACTAAAGCAATATCCAAATGTACTCTTCTAGTTTGGAACACTACTATCCCAATATGAATCAGTAAATACTTGTAGGATTATCTCACGATCTAAATCATATATGAGTCCATAATCAATTTTACCCTTCAGGTACCTTAACACATGTTTTGATGCAACCAAGTGAACACTTCTTGGCTCAACCATAAACTGACTCAATGTGTTCACCGAAAAACATATGTTTGGCCTCATGTTCATTAAGTACATCAATGAACCAATCATTTTTCTATACATGGTGGCATCCACTGTCTATGAAGATGTATTGCTCAATAGATTCATATTTTTCACCATCAGTGTAGGCATGGCCTTGCAATCCATCATTCTGAATCTCTTCAGAATCTCAACAACATATTTTCCTTCGTTAAGGAAAATTTCACTCAGTCTCTGCCATACCCCTAGATCTAAGAAGTAGTGCATCATGCCTAGGTATTTCATCTCGAACTCTGCATCAAGCTTCCTCTTACTATCAATGATGAGATTCTCTTCTCTTTTTAGAAACATGTCATCCACATACAAAAGTAGTATCACTAGTCCACCATCCACAACCTTGAAGTACAGGTTGGAATCTTCTTTACTCTTGGTAAATCCCAAGCTCATCAGGAAGATTTAAATTCTATTGTACCATGCTCTAGGTGCTTTCTTTGACCCATACAAGGATTTATTCAATCTCCACATGTGTCTGAAAATCATGTGTCTCAAAACCTTGTGGTTTCTCCACATACACTTCCTCTTCCATTACACCATTTAGAAAGGTTGTCTTCATGTCCATCTGGTGTAACTTCCACTTCTTTACTACATCTAATGCATGTATATCTCTAATGAAAGTGTATATAGCCATAGGATCAAATGTCTCCTCATAATATATTCCTTCTTTCTAGGAGAAACCACTTGCCATGAATCTTGACTTGTACTTCTCAATACTTCCATCGGTTGAATGATTTGTCTTGTAAATCCACTTGGAACTTACAACTGTCTTTTCTTTTGGTCTTGGAACCACATACCAAACATCATTCTTTACAATGGATTGGTACTCTTCAACCATGGCATCCTTCCATTCTTTATTCTTTTCAACCTCTGCATAATTGGTAGGCTTAGCATCAATGATGTTACTTAGTAATGCCACATAGCTAGAGTAAGGTCATGGCCTCTTTCTTTCTTTGAAGGATCCATATGGAGCACCATACTTTCCTGCATCTTGAATGATTTATTGAGGCCAAGTTGGTCTTCTCTTCTTGGTATTCATCTCTTAGGATGAATTAGAAGATATTTGTGATCCTTCCATATCATGATCTTCTAGTACAACATCATCACCTTTATCTGTATCTATAACTCTGGGAGCTTCAAGCTCCTCATCATGAACCTCATCTGAATGATGTTGTCT